>JAQQSW010000249.1:20213-43509 GCA_028646575.1 Pseudocheirus occidentalis
AAATTATGGTCATTCAATGAGGTGGAGGACTTTCAAGCATTCTTGAGGAAAAAACCAGAACTGAATAGAAAATGTGACATTCTAACACAAGCAGCATGAGAAAATAAACATGGAAAAGAAATCTTAAGGAACTTATCAGAGTTGAACTATTTACATGCCAACATGAAAAAATAAGAATTGTAACTTATGAAATTTTTCTCAGTATGAGGATAGGTGAAGGGAATATAAATGTATGTGTGTGTGTATATATATGTGTGTGTGTATGTATATGTATGTATATATGTATGTGTATATGTATATACATACACATATGTATATATGGAAGAGTATATATGCAAATGATTGCATATGGGAATGTGTATATATGTGTATAGGTATACATAGACAGAGGGCACAGGATCAATTAAATGGGAAGGGATGATATTTTAAAAGGTGAAATTAAGAGTTGGGAGAGGAATATAATGAGAGGAGACAGGAAAAGACAGAATGGTGTCAATCATTTCATACAGAAGTGGCAAAGGATAACTATTACAATGGAGGGGAAGAACAGGAAGGCAAAAAGGGAATGGGTCAACCTTACTCTCATTGAATTTGGCTTAGGGAGGGAATGACATACACTCTAAAATGGGTATCTTGCCCTGCAGAAGAGTAGGAGGGAAGGGTATGAGAGATAGAGGAGAGGGCAGGTTGCGGGGAGAGTTGTTAGAAACACACATTTCTGTAAAGGGACAAAGTAGAGAATAAAACAAGGGGAGAGTGGGATAGAAAGGAAGGAAATATTGTCAGTGTTACACGATATATCCATCTTGGATATGTTTGTGTAACTATACATGTAAGGCCTGACTGAACTGCTTGTTTTTCCAGTGGAGGTGGGTGACAAGGGAGAAATGGAAAGAATCTAGAATTTAAAATTCTAAAATCATGTTAATATAAATAAATATATATATATATGTATAGATATAGATAGATAGATATAATTATTATTATTTACATGCAACTGGGAAATAAGTTACACAGGCACTGGGAGGCACTGGGATAGGGAGATCCATCTTGCTCTACCAGAAAGTCAGAGGCATAATGGAGGAAGGAGAAAGAGCAGATTGGGGGAAGGGGTATACAGTGGGATCTCTGTTTTGGGGGCAGGGTAGGGGAAAGACAGAAAGAAAATTTGTAAATCAAAATCTTTTGGAAATCAATGATGTAAACTAAAAATAAACAAAAGTTAATTATTTAAAAAAAAAAAGATAAAGATCCCAAAAAAGAAAACTCCTAGGAATATCAGAGCCAAATTCCAGAGTTCCCAGGTCAAAGAGAAAATATTACAAGCAGCCAGGAAGGAACAAATTTATTATTGTGGAAACACAATCAGGATAACACAAGATTTGGCAGCTTCTACATTAAGGAACTAAAGGGCTTAGAATATAATATTCCAGAGGTCAAAGGAACTAGGATTAAAACTAAGAACCACCTACCTAGCAAAACTAAATATAATGCCTCAGGGGAAAATATGGTCATTCAATGAAGTGAAAAACTAAAATTAAATTTAAAAATAAAAGGCAGAATTGGTCCAAAAGCTCACTGAAGAAAATAATTCCTTAAAAATTAGAATGGAGCAAATGAAAGCTAATAACTTTATGAGAAATCAAGGAATTCTAAAACAAAATCAAAAGAATGAAAAAATAGAAGACAATGAAAAATATTTCATTGAAAATGTGAAGAGATGATGGTTTTCCTATTACTATGTGAGCTATCAGTCAGCCATAGACAATGACAACCTAATTAGGTATTATAAGAAATCATCAAATGAATAAAAAATATCAATATTATTTACAATACAGATTTACATTCACTATCATTAAAGACAAATAAAGAAAATATTGGGTCTTGGAGGCAGTTGGTAGAACAGTGAATAGAGCAATGGGCCTTGAATTAGGGAGATCTGGTTATATTCAGCCTCAGATACTTACTAGTTGTATGACCCTGAGTAAGTCACTTAACCTGTTTGTCTCAGTTTCTTCAACTGCAAAAAAAAAAGTAACAATCATAATACCTACCTACAAGCATTGTTGTGAGGATCAAATTAGACAATATTTATAAATGCATTTAGCATAGTGTGTGGCACATAGTAAACACTACATAAATGTTCATTCCCTTCTCTTTCCCTTAAGATATTAGCATAAAGCTATATCATGATCAACAAGACATTTAAAAACTAAATTTTTGTAGCCAAGAACAATGTAACTTGTTGGAAACATTTTATGAACTTGTCTAAAAATGTTCAAAATGAAGACCTGCAGTAGAGTTTAATGCTTTTTGATAATGTGTGTCTATACACAAATAATTTCCAGTCAGTTTGCAAACACTTACTGATAGAAGATGGAAAAATACCTCATTTTCAAGCAAAACAAAGGGGAAGAACTAAAACTGTGATTTTATGGGCAGAGAAACGTCCTGAATAAGGAAACTCCCTCTATCAGTACAATTCTTCTCTGAAACTTATGAACTTAAAGAGAGCACTGAGGTATTTGAGTGCCCTTGGTTACAGCACCAGGAAGCATCAAAGGTGGGACCTGAATCCTCTAAACCACACCTGCACAACAAATGGCCCATGGACTGTTTGTGGACTGCCAAAGGATTCTGGGAGGCCTGCGAAAAATGTAGAGATTATAAAAGAAAGTAAAGATGTAACTAGTACTTTGTCCATGTCCAATTTGACCTGTCTTCTACTAGTCACTACTGTGCCTGTCATGTAACCTGGTGGGTGGTCTGCCACTGCTCACTCTCTCCTGTTTGTCATGTAACCCGCAGCAACCAACCATCATCAGTCTGCTTCTAGTCTGAGAGAAGTAAGAGTCATATCTTTCCACTGTGTTTTTGGTCGTTACTGGTGCTGAACAGGGACAAAGTCACATGCTACTGCAACTGATACCCACTATGCAATGAGTGGCAATAACATGAGGGCTTCTTCCCCTCCCTCACTGTGCAGCAGCCTTCCAAGTTACAAGTGTCTAGTACTCCCTCCACAATCAGACAATCAGTTCAGTATTTCTTTGTAGGAGAGCAGTTGCTATGGAGATTTTCTGGTTCTAATATTAAAGTTTTTGGGGTGACTTCATAAAATGGGTGATAAAAAGAAACCAAAGATCAAATCAGAACATAAAGTGTTTAATCCAGAGCAGACAAAAAGATACTTGTTTACTTATATAAGAGACAAAATATTGTGCCTTGTTTGCCAATTAATAGCCATTACTGGCTATTATTACTAGCCATTCCAAAGGAATACAATCTTCAAAGCCATTTCAAATCAAAAGATATTAACTTAAGCAAACTGGACACCAATGAAAAACAAATTAAAGTGTCCAAATTGTTGAAAAAATTCAGTGGGTAACAACGGTTTTTCAAAAAAACTAAACTCAGAAAATGAAGCATCTAATAAGGTTAGTTTTCAGATTTCTAAAGAAAACAATTTCAAACATGATTTTGTAGCACAATAAACTGATTGCTGACAAGAAGTGTAGTATGTCCTGTTAACTAAAAGTAAAATAAAGAAAACCTGAAAAATGTATTAAAACATGTGCCACTTAGCAAAGTAATTTCTTTAACACCGATGTTATTCAATGATAAATAAAAATCTTAAGTAATAAATATAATTATTTGATATTAATCAAAATTTCCCTATTCAAAAATATGGTTTATTTGCAAAATAGTTTAATCATTAATTATACCTTTACTTGGAAAATGAGCTGTTAAAAAGCTATCTGAGGCCTGAAGTAGTTTAGCCTATTTTAATTTTGGCCCCTTATATACTGCCAAGTTGGGCAAGTCTGCTCTAAACCATGTTGTTTCTCTTGACGAATGGGACTAAAAAATAAGTATCAGTCTGTCAGTTAACACGAATTTATAAGCATATACTATGTACGAGAGCTTGTGTATATCCCCAGACAAGAAAAGCAAAATGTCACTGTCCTCAAGGAGTACTCACCTAGTGGGAACATAGAGACAATATGCAAATAAATATGTACAAACAAGTTTCATGCAGGGTAAATAGGAAATAATCAACAAAGCAAAAGCACTATAATTAAGAGGAACTGAGAAAGGCTTCCTTTGGAAGGTAGGGCTTTAGCTGGGACTTGAAGGACGTCAGAGGAGGCAGAAATGAGGCTGAGCATTCTAGGCATAGTACCATGATTTAGAAAATTCAACTAGTGATATACTTCTTTCATTTGGATCTATATACCCATGAGTAATCTTTTTCAATTATGACAGACATGAAAAGAAAGTATCAAACTCAACTGCTCCATTAAAAAATGAAGTCTTTTTAATCAAAATACTCTTACTAAAATATCAATTTTATTGAGCACAAAAAGGCTTTTTGTATAGTTTATGCATAAAATAATTTTTGAAACATTTCTTCTTTATCCCATCCTTTTTCATTTTTACCGAGTGTTTTATAATACCCATGATAATACACAGTATTACATGTATATGACTTACAAATATATATATAAATTGCAGTATACACTCAGCATTTTTTTTAACTGATACAGTAAATGAACACTAACAGCTTGCAAACTAGTGTCAGTAATTGAAAAAGCAAACCAGGGACAAATAGGACATAGGATCATTTTGTATTTTTCTTTTTTTCTGATGCTGACATGACTAAATAATTCATTAGCAGGAATTGAGGCAAGTGGGTAGTATTGCCACATATAGTTGTGACACAAATTGTGCAAGCCCAGAGTGGGCAAGTCATTAAGCCTCTCCCAGCCTGACCTCCCTCAACTGTAAGTATTGTTAATATCAATATTAGATGACACAGATGAAGCATTTTCTATACCTTAAAGCACCATATAATTGAAATTCTCCATACTTAGCTATAATAGGTGTCAGAAAGCAAACACAACAGGTCACCAGGACTACACTATCTCTTATTAGCTGTGTGAAAAATGTGAATGAATCTCAGGCTCATAAATTCGTCATAGCTTGACACACAGTAGTTATTTATTACATATTTTATGGCATAGAATTATCATTGAAGAGAAATGTGCTACATTACTGTTTTCCCTTAATTATACAAATGTTAAATTATCCTTGTGATTAGACCAAACAGCCACAGTTAAGTACCACTTTTCACTTAATGGGCAAATACTAAAATTGCAAATTCCTATTAGGAAATTATCAGGTTATAAAGAGATGTCAATGAACAGTCAAAATGTTAATTCCCACAAACGACTGAGCTCTTCACTGAAAAGAAGTGAGTTACACAAATTTGAATATAATGCAATTAATAAGTTATATTATTTATTGGTGGTCATATCTGCTATTGCTTCCACAAGTAAATTTTCTTAACTCTTTGCACTTGCTGGAACCACTATGGCTCAGAGCAAGAGTAATTTTATAGTGAATGGGGCAAACAAAACCAAACACTAGTAGGCTGTCCAATAGTATAGGAAGAATTAATTCCCATACTTCTTATATTCTAGAAACTGGGAATTATGGGGTTAAATGTAAAAACTGCTTAAGATACCATGATTCACACAAAACTAGAAGAGGGAAGCAAAGGCCAAACAGAGAAAGGGCAAAAGCAACCCGGGTATGACCATGAAGTGAGTGCCTATAGATGGACAATCATAAAACTGTCATAAAGCCTAAAAGAGGTACTATTTATGTATGTACACTATAATACATTTTGATACATTATATGTTATGGAAGGACAAATCAGGAATTTTCATGAAAATGTCAAGTGAAAATCTAATGTCAGGGATTTGAATTAAGGACCAAGGTAAACAAAACCGAACATAATCCAAAGAAACAAAAAGACCACTTTGAAAGCCAACATCAAATGGGGAAAATCCAAACATAAGTCTAGAAAGGACTAAGATGTCAGACTAAGATTCTTTGTGAAGAAGCTTCTCTTTCTGACAAAAGGAGATGGGATGATTGTCACAGTTCTTTCATGCATTCTCACCTCTTTTGGGACATAGGTCCTTCAAATACTCCTGTGTTTACTGTCCACAGTGAAAAGCAAAAAAAGTGTTCTATATAATAAGCAATCAATAAATTTAAAATTCATTCAATGCTTTACTCTAAAAGTGTTATATAGAATGTCTACTAAGTATAAGTCACCAGGAAGTAAAAAAATAGGATACCTGACTTCAAGAAACTTATAATCTACTAGAAAAACTTAACGAACATAAAAACTGGGGTAGGGAGATCCATCTTGCCCAACCAGAAGGTCAGAGGGGTGATGGGGGAGGATATAGGAGACAGCAGATTGGAGGCATAGGAATATAATAGGATTGCTGTTTTGGGGTTGTGGGTAGGGGAAAGACAGGGAGAAAATTTGTAACTCAAAATCTTATGGAAATGAATGATGTAAACTAAAAATAAACAAAAGTTAATTTTTTAAAAAATGAATGGTAAAAATACTGTTTTATATGTAATTGGAAAAATAAAATACTGCTTAAAAGAAAAAATAGTTAATAATAATAAATGAAATAAGCACTATTCGGACAGATAGATCACTACTAGCTGGAATAGTCAGGAAAGGCTTTCTGTAGGAGGTAGCACTTGAATTGGGCCTTAGAGGACTTAAAGAGATGAAAGGCATTCTATTGGAGGGAAGAGAACAAGAAAAGATTTGGAGTCTTGGGGTAGTGAGGTGGAGCAGTGAATAGAGCACTGGCCCTGGAGTCAGGAGGACCTGAGTTCAAATCCGACCTCAGATACTTAACACAAAACTAGCCATGTTACCTTGGACAAGTCACTTAACCCCAATTGCCCTACCTTCCCCCCTCCAAAAAAAAAAAAGATCTGGAGGTCAAAAAATACATGACATGATCAGGAAACAGTAAAAACACTCTGCAAGTTGGAAAGACAGATAGAACCTAGACTAAAGAGGACCTTAATTTGGGCTTTACTTCTGAATTCATGGATATTGAAGGAATTATATGACAAAATTAGTAATTTAATCAAGTTACTATGTTAGTGAGTCAGAATGGCACAGGCGGCAGTTAGGAAAACTTGGGTTCAAATATAGCAATGACATATATTTGTTATCTATCTGACCCTGAGAATGTTATTTAACCTCTCAATGTCCCATACAATACCCAAAAGCTTTAAGTTGCAAGTTGGTGCTAATGTGAAGAGAGAGATGGGTTTTCCCCACTGAAAGTTTCCTATGCCAATGAAATCACAGGTCCAGTTCAAAAAATCATCATGGTGGTAGCAGAGACAGTTTAGAGAGACAAGACAGCACTAGAGAAATGAAGATCAGTTAAAAGGATTTAGAATAATCCAAGCATGAAATGGTACAGACCTGGATTAAAATGACAGCAGTATGACTATGCCTTTAGAAAAGTCAGAGCCCTTGTCTCCCAATAGATGAGAGCGGCATAATGTATTCTGACATCACTGCATAAAACCTGGATCTAGCAAGGTGATCAGGGCAACATATTAACCCGGGAAGTATATCTGCACAAATTGGATTACAAACTCTCCTGGCAAAACAAAGAAATAGAAAAATGGAGGGCAGAATAATAACACTACGTGAGATTACAATCATAGCACTAGTGGTAACCGTAGGAATCTGGGTAATAGTAAGATAAGACTATGCCAGCAGAGAAAAAGCTATTTCAGATTCCACCAGGCAGAACTGGATTTGGACCCAAGCAGTATCCTGGCTAAACTTGAAGAGAATCATCAATAGGCTGGCTTCCAATTAATAAGTTTCAGCCACAAAACATTCAAAGACTTCCTACTAAAAAAAGTTGTCATTTGAGTCAGTGGAAGGAGGAACCACATTGATAAATTACAGATTCTTATACTGAATACATTTTTGGAGTGCTTTACAAAGTACTTTCACATACATTCTCTCATTTGAACCTTATAAGAACACTGTCTGGCAAGTAGAGTAGGTATTATCCTGATTTTACATATGTAAAAACTGAGGTTTTGAGAGATTAACTTACTCTCACGGTTACATACCTCATTTCTGGCAGAACCAAGGGACTCAGACATCAGTTCCATTGGGTTTTTAGCAATACTTCACATGAGGAAAATGCTAGTAAGTGACCTATCATGTACAAAAATCTGCAGAAATGCTTTTAGCAAGACTGTTTTTTCACCTGTAAAATGAGCGAACACTAATAAATGATTTCTAAGTTGTCTTTCTTCAAAGCTCATCTTAAGTACAGCCTCATATATAAGTTCTATCTTGATGCCCCCAAACTGCCCGTGTCGTTCAATAAGCATTTTTTTATTATACAATTTTTGTTGTTAAAATATAGCCCAGGAATGCTGCCTGAATCTGTTATCACCCAATCTTAATAACAAAACACAGTACACAGTGGCTTAAAGGAGCCCAAGATTTACAGAATTATGGGTTTTGGGTGGGATTTTTTTGTCTTCTTGAAGGACGGAAGGCAAGGCAATTGGGGTTAAGTGACTTGCTCGAGGTCACATAGGATTTACAGAATTATGAAAAATACAAAGCAAGCTGTAAGAGTTTATAAAGCAAAATCTGAAAAGAAAACCTGGGGAGCATGTAATATTTCTTAATATTGGTATAATGACAATAGTAGCTTAACAAATATATGTATTTGCATACACCTATATAGTACCCTTTAGAGAACCTTTTCAATTATTTGGTAACCAAATAGGTACAACAGCATTCATCTTTGGTGAATTATCAAGTTATTTGTAAAATGAAAACACAGTACATAATAGAACTATTGTGAACTTTACTCATGCCATTCACTTACTGCCATTCTGCAATAAGAAATCAACTGTTTTTTCCATGAGCATTCCCTTAGTTCTTAACTTTTACAAGGAGAGCCAACAAGCTTTGTTTTTATATAATACATGTATTTGGCACATGTATCTTACTATAGCTTCTGTATTTAGCCATTGTGAGTGTTAAGACTTTTGTTCATGTATCTCAAAAATGATTGTTTAAGAAAGGGCCTAGGTTGAATAGATAGCCTTAGAGCTCCAATGGGGATTTTCTAAGGCCACTGTACTTTGACCAAGGTTTCAACGTGACTAGATATTTTAGGAAATTCCTTTTAAGTAGTATTTAAAAACTTTTTTTAAATTTTATTCATTTAATTTTATTTTTTCCAATTGCATGTAAACTAGATTTTTGGCTTAGGAATTTTCCAAGGATCCGATATTTGTCTCATATTACAGTTTTTGCCAGAAAGATACTAAGCTTATTAAGATTTTGTAACCTTGTGCTTCCTATCCCTGCATTAATTCACTGACTGTTGTCCTCATTCTTAGAATAGTAGATGAGTCTCTTAAATAGCCCCAAATTTGTTTTTGTGCTTAATGACAGCTCCCTCTGCTCTATGGCTAGGAGTACAGAAAATAGAGCCTTGTACGCAGAGCCAACTTTAGAGTTCATGAAGGCCTTGGGAGGAGGCACAGTAAAAGCATAGTACCTACTGGGACTGTCCATGAAACTTCCTTTTGGCTTCTTGAATATGGAATATGAAAAGTAAAAGTCTGGGGGCGGCTAGGTGGTGCAGTGAATAGAGCACCAGCCCCAGAGTCAGGAGGACCTGAGTTCAAATCTGGCCTCAGACACTTAACACAAAAACTAGCCGTGTGACCTTGGGCAAGTCACTTAACCCTAACTGCCCTCCAAAAAAAAAAAGTAAAAGTCTGCTAGGGCAAAATGGTGAGCTAGAAATGGCTACAAGATAGTGGAAGAGGTGTATTCTACCTTTTAAGGCCATCAGGTTGCTATCTCTTACTTGTCTAGATAAAGATAGGTAGGGCTGAAAGGCCTGTCATCTATTTATTTGTTGGGTGGCAAATGTGGCAATCACAAAATGACTGTTCTTAAAAATGAATCAGTCACTCAAAATTCTATCATGACAAATTAGAGAAAGGATATGAGAGATATTTCATTAAGACTGATCAGGTAGACAACCAAAGGCAAAAAACCTAATATCATATTTTACTATTTTATTAACAAATAAATGGACAATATTTAGATCTATACTTTCTGCTGGGTAGATATACAATGGATGAATTATGGGTTTCTAGAATCCTTAAAAATGACATTTGAACATTTTTATTTATTATTTATTCTTCAAACATAACCCATCATGGACACCAATTTTACTCATCAAAGTTATTTGCAGAAAGTTGGGCAGCTAGGTGACACAGTGGATAGAGCAATGGTTTTGGAGTCAAGAGGATGTGAATTCAAATCAGAGTTCAGACACTTGACACTTACTAGTTGTGTGGCCTTGGACAAGTCACTTAACCCCAAATACCTCACCAAAAAAAAAAGAGAGAGAGAAAGTAATGGAGCTTGGGATTTGGGTAAGCCAGTTGAAACTTTCACAGCAAGGCCTTGGTCATTACTAGAGTCAACCTTGTTCCAATTTCCATATTCTCTTTATTGATGAGAGGAGTTCCTCCTGGGCTCCTGTTTAGGCTAAGTGTTCTCAGATCCATTTGGCCTTCACTGAGAGTAATTATCACATTCATGATATGAATTGATGGAAACTCATCAAGAAATTTGGACTGAGGTTTCAGGAAGATACTGAGAAGATCAGAGACCATAACCTGTGGCTTTTATTTCTTCAGTGAAGACAGAATCTTACTCCTGTCAGTAGAACTGTGTCTTCTTTAACTTCACAGTGAGGAAATCTTTAACAGTTATATGCATAGGCACATTCTGTTTTAATGGTGCAGCCTGAAGTGTTTTGGTATGATCAGCTTTTTTGAGCAACAAAAGTGCTGAGCAAAGTGGAAGACGTAGAGGTGGTAGAGGTGGTAGAGGCAGAAGAGGAGAAGGAGAAGAAGAAGAAAAAAGAGGAGGAGGAAGAAGGAGAACTACAGGCTGCAGTGTCACAGGTAGGAGTAAGGATGATGATTCTCTAATAGTGGTCTGAAGTTGAGCTAAGTCCTCTGGTGGCTGAGCCCTCAAGTGACATGTTTTATGCCAATCCTGGCAAGAGGAATGCTCTGAGGCAGACATCTAAGAGATCTTCAGTGCTTGCTGGAGCTTGTAGAATTCATGTTCCAGCTTGTCAACTTGCTGTCTGATCAGGCTGAGTTCAGGGAAGTAGACAAGATGGAAATAAGCGGTCCTTCCACATCTCTAAATCCCATGTAATATTGCTCTGGCAACACCAATAAAAAGACCCACAGCCTCTTTGCTAGGAATTACACTGGATTCTTCATGCTGGAAAATGTGATGCTCCAGGCTAATGTTTGCCAACTTTGGCCAGAACCCATGTTAATGGGAGGGGTATTTATCATCCTTTCAGATGGAGACAGAATTGGAGATGAAGAAGGAGACAAAGGAGGGGAGGAAGAAGAAATGAAATAGGATCAGAAGGATTACTATTTCTTTTTTTGAATAACATTTTGGCTCTGGCTCTCAACTTCCTTTTGCTCTAGTAATGCTTGGTCATTTTTTAGTACAAGAATCCCAGGAGGTAAACAAGAATCTGAGCAATGTTCTCTCTGTCAATAAACATTTATTAAACACTCACTAAGTGCCAGGCACTGTGCTAAGCACTGGGGATAGAAAAAAGAAGCAAAAGACAGCCCCTGCCCACAAGGAACTTACAATCTAATGGAGGAGACAACAAGGAAATAAATATGTACAAACATGCTAATAGAGGATAAAAAGAAAATAATAAAAAGAAAGGCACTAGAATTAAGAGGGATTGGGAAAACTGGGACCTGAAGGAAATCAGGGAAGCCAGAAGGTAGAGATGAGAAGAAAGAGCATGCTAAGCATATAGGACAGTCAGAGAAAATTCCAGGAGGCAAGAGATGGAGTGTGTTGTTCCTGAAACACTTGAGAGGCTAGTGTCACTGCATCAAAGAGTATATGGAGTGTAAAATGTAAGGAAGCTGGATGGGGGTAGGAGAACAAGTTGTGAAGGGTTTGGAATGCCAAACAGAAAATTTTGTATTTGATATTGACAATAATAGAAAACCAGAGAAGTTTATTAAGTAGGGTAGCTGACATGGTCAGACCAGCACTTTAGGAAAATCACTTTGTGGCTGAATGGACATTGGATTAGAGTAGGGAAAGAGTGTCTTCTTCCTTCAAAGGAAATTATTTTCTATTTATTTTGTAAATATTTTGCTCTTACTAATCTATGTTTGCATTGTTCTATCTCACCCCCAAATAGAGTATAAGCTCCCTGAGGGTAGGAGCCACTTATTTTTATCTTCTGAAACACCAAGATTGTGTATGACAAGAATGCTGACACTTAACCAAATGTTTGTTGAATGAATTAATGATCCCTTCTAGTTCTGACACCAAGACAGAAATTGTAAGAGATGAGAGTAGGGGAGATTGCCGGGGTTAGGATGAAAGAAATGCAATGAAATGTATGAGTGAATTCCCTCCATCTATTTCTCAAACCACGATTATGCTATTGCTAATTGTATTCATACTGGAACTAAACTGTCAGCTCCCAAAGGTCAGTGATTCAACTCCTCGCATGGATTTAGAACCCAGAAGGTACTCAGTGCATAACTAGGGTGAAGAAGAAAAACTCAAAAACTAAGAATAGTCTGATGAAAATGTGGAATAGCTGGAGATTTCTGGATTTTTTTTCTGTACGACCAGGCTCTGAAGCTTGGGGGTCTAAATGGATTTATGTAAGAAAAGGTATCATTGTTTGAATACTAACTCCCACCAGCTGTTTTTCTCTCCAGTTCAGATATTAAATAGAACTTGCTCCATGGGCCAAACATAATCTATTCACATTTTTCAAGCCCTGACTCCTTGTTTGAATGTTAAGCTGAGGTCAGAATTCTTGTGCCCTTTTCCAGAGACAAACTGACTTTAGGACAGGCATGCAACTGCAAAATGCTGTTCAGTGCAATAAATATGAAAATACTTACATTCCCTGGGGGATTATAAAGCATAAATCATGTCTCTAAAGAGTTAGGACAAGCTTATATGAAAAGCATTCCAAGTGGAAAATTTAAAATAAATATAAGGTGACTAATACTGCAATCTCTCACCAAATCCTGATCCAAAAAATGTGGCCACTGATTTAATGCATTCTAGTGTGTTAGAATTACCAACCTGAATAACCAAATAGTAAAATGATGAACAGACATTATAGGATTCACTAATCTGTCTAAATGTATTTCAGTTCCACACATTTGTTGAACTGGTCAAAAGCAGCTGCTTTATTTTTTATGAATCCTAGTATTTTTTTAATGCCAACTTAAAAGAATCATCAACAAGAGAATTCTCTCTTTAAGCCTGAAATAAAGTACAGCTGTGACATCCTGCTGTGAATCTGGATCCATTCATCAGGTTAATATTAGCAGATTTGGGGATGGAATATAGGGGAGGTGAAAGCAAATGCTTAGAAATGCAAGGAGACAGGGGATTATTACCCTTTAACTAAGGCCATAAAAGAACACTGAAATCATTATGAGATCAACAGTTGTCTGCATGGTGAATACAAGAGTTTATTTAAGGGATACCAGTAATTATGGTTAAGTTCACACTTAATTATTAAAAGCATGTTAGATTATAAAGACCACAGTTAAACACTAACTCTCTCTGACTTATAAACTGACAGAATGTTAAAGCTGCAACAGAATTCAGAGACCATCCAATTCAACCTCCTCACACTGAAGCTTGCTAATGGTATGCCTCAACTTTTGCTACTTCCAATCACAAAGCGCACAAATCATTACATGATTCCTCAATCTGACTTACTGGGATTGAGCCTGGTATTCCTGAATGTGTACATGGTCTGTCTTCCTTGGGAACTCCCCTCCTTCTTTTAATTTAACTTGGAATTACAGAATCTTAAGAGTTGGAAGTAACTTTAGTGGTCATCTAGTACAACCTGCTCCTATGCAACGTAATAATTCTTTCTATAATATCAATTATAGAGAACATTTAATAAATGTTTACATAATAAGTCACTAATATTGATGGAGATACTAAGGGCAGATATAGTCCCTGCCCTATTGAAGCTTAAAGTCTAATATACGAATCTACAAAAATAGCATAACAATAGTATATAAAAATGCCTGAGAAGTGAAAACAAATGACAATGTTTTCTGAATTCTTTCACCATAAAAATGAAGAGGAGCCCAAAGACTGTTAGGGCTGCCTGAGACCCCAAAATACCAACATGCCGGGTCCTGTGGAAAGAATTCCACTCAAGTCTTCTCAGCCAAGGAAAAAGTAAAGTTTATTGGAAGTTCAAGTTCACCACGTGGGGTGCTAGGCCATATAATTGAAATGCTGTGTTAGGTCAGAAAAAGGAAAGATAACTTATGATTATAGGATCAGGGAATTCTTCACCTAGAAGACAGAATTTGGTTGGGCTTTAAAGGTGGTGGTCCAAGATCCAATAGGCAGTAAGAGTGTAGAAGCTATTTCAAGTACAGAGAACACTATAAGCAAAGTCATGTCCATAAGAAAGCAGTTATGCATATAGAAGGAATGTTGAGTAATAAAATCTGACTGGAATATAGTAAAGGAATCATAATATATTGATGATTAAAAAATCATTTATTATGCATTGAATTTACACTAAGAAGTATGGTGTTAGAGGAGAGAAGATAGTCCTTGCTCTCAAAGAAATCATATTCTTTTTTTCCATTGATTTGTTTATTTATTTTTAGTTTACAAGATTCAGTTCCACAATCCCTTGAGTCTCAATTTTTCTACCCTCCCTTTCCCCCCAACCATGGCAGCATGCAATCAAGTACAGGATCTGCAAATACTTTCACATCGTACAATAGTCTGGTTGTATAGAAGGGTTTGTAACCAAGGGAGTGAACAATGGGAAAAAAAGAAACAAAACCAAATATGGAAAAGAATGCTAGCATGTAGATTGCTTCAGTCTCCATTTAAACTCTGCTCTTTCTAGATCTTTCTCTGAATGTAGACATCTCCTTCCATCCTGAGACTTGTAAAGTTGTCTTATACCTGTGTGTTGCTGAGAAGAGTCCAGTTTACCAAAGGTGGTCATCACACATATGATGTGTCTATGATTGTGTACACATTTTTCCTGGTTCTGCTCTGCTCACTTAGCATCAGTCTGTATAGGCCTTTCCAGGTGAATCTGAAGACCATCTCCTCCCCATCTCTTATAGCACAATAGTATTCCATTACATTCATATACCACAACTTGTTTAGCCATTCCCCAATTGATGAGCATCCCCTTAATTTCCAGTTTTTTGCCACCACAAAGAGTGCTGCAATAAATATTTTTGTACATATAGGTCTTCCTTCCACTTCTATGATCTCTCTGGGATATAACCCCAGAAGTGGTATTACTGGGTCAAAGGGTATGCAATTATTTATAGTTCTTTGGGCATAGTTCTAAATCGCTCTCCGAAATGGTTGTATTGATGAGATCTAGGCTCTGGGAGCCTCCTTGAGCTCTCCTTGAATCTTTGAGGTTCAGGCTCTGGGAAAGTAAATCTTCCCAGGGAAGGCATTTGCCTGAAGTCATGGGCCTTAAGTTGTGGCTCTGCCCAAGTCTTTAGCCCTCCTTTGTTCCAATAGTTTCCCACCCTTAATGTTCCTGTTCCCACCCTTGAACTGGCCCATCATAGTCTAAGGTCTCCAGGTAGCCTCCAGCAACTTCCAACCCTCACTCATTACTGGAGTCTGACTTCATCTTGACCCATAAAGACCTTCCCCAAACTCATTGCTGGAGTCTGACCTCATCTGACACCACCTGAAGACCCCCCAAACTCCTCTTCTAGACCATCCCTAAATTCCTCCCACTACCTTTCTGTATATAGAACCCCATCTCCCTTCCATGTGGTGTGAGAGTGCCATAGAATAGGTTAGCACAGACTTGCTCTGTGAGAGCACCATTGAATGACCTAGCATAGACTGGCTCCTTAAGAGTCTACCCCATACGGCGAACTTCTAATGAACTTTCAATAAACTTTACTTTTCTTTGGCTTAGAAGACTTGAGTGGAATTCTTTCCGCAGGACCCAGCATGTTGGTATTTTGAGGTCTCAGGCAACCCTAACCCTCTTCGGGTGACCACTTCAGTATCAGTTCACAGCTCCACCAAAAATGCACTGTGTTTCAATTTTTCCACATCGTCTCCAGCATTGTCATTTTCCTGTTTTGTCATCTTCGCCAATCTGACTGGTGAGATGTGATACCTCAAAGTTGTTCTGATTTGCAAGGAAATCATATTCTAACTGAGGGAGATGATAGAGATAAAAAAGGTTCTGTCTCAGGGAGGAAATGGGTCCAGTGACAGAGGTCATGGCAAGGTATAAGAGTTCCTGTAATACACTGGGATACTCTGCATAGAGCAGAGAAGAGAGCAGTTCAGCACTACCAGAAAGGGTAAAGTGGGGTCTAAGGGCTAGAATGGAGCAGAGATTTAGAGTTTCCTCTGGCAGAGTAGGGATACTGAGTATTGGACAAAGAAGAGAAAATGAGAAGGGGGAAGGAAGGCTGAAGGTTGAAGACATCTTAGGAGGTCTATGGTGGTTAAGGGAGAGGGCAGTCTCACTGATAGGGTACAGGCTTTGGGAAACCCCTTCAACTCAGACTAAATCTTCCCACCTGATGAGGCATTTGCCTGAGGCTATAAGCCTTTCATTATAGCTGGGCCCAAATCTTTGTTAAGCTTAACCTAGCCTAGCCCTCCATTGTCTAGCTACTACCCATCCTATCTGCCTCAGTGGCAGCTCCACCTGGGCCTACACCCTAGGCTTCCAGGACCACCTTAGCAGTCCTCCTACTCCTTGCAACCTATTAACTTCCCTTCCCCCAGGAGTCTCCCCTTCCTCCCACCAGTGGATTCTATTCTCTTGTCCATTGCCAGGTATGGGCCTGACAATCCAGAGCCATCTGTTTTCAGGGCTGGTTGATTTCAAGGGGTTTCCCAGAGTCTGTATTCCATCATCACTTGGTGCCAATTCCAACTATGACCCTCCTCACACCATGTGATGGAGACAGCCAGCCTCAGGGGCAGCAGAAAGACCTTAGCTCAAGTCACCCCTGGGCCATATTCAAGTTGTATGACTCTGGGTAAGTCACCCTAATTTCCCATTTCCCCAGGCTACTTATTAAAACTGTTGCAGATCTGCTTTAATAGTAGGAGTTCCTTAACTAGGAGTTCTCTAAACCAATGAAATCTAAGTTCTATTAAAAAAAAAACAAAACTGAGTTCAAAAGAGGGAAATTATATGAAATAAAGCTAGAAAGGCTGGTAGCACAAGATATTAGAGGGACTAAAATGCCAAGCTAAAGAATTTGACCATTACAAGAAAACATTAGCAAGTTTCAAGCAAAGAGATGATGAGACCTATATATAAGAAAGACTAGTCTGTCTGAAGTTTCAAGTTCTGATTGGAGATGGGGAAGAGAGTGAAGGTGGAAAGACAAGAAAGTGATTGGATAAAAAAGATTTTACCAAGATAGAGACCCAGGTCTCTGAAACTCAAGTTGCTTAACCCAACTTGCAGATTTTAGGTGTAATCCATTGCTCTGGGAACAATTTGGCCCCAGGAAAGAAAAAAACACAAGGATTTGATGCAGCCCTAATTTAGTCAGCCTAAGATCAAGTCAACCTTGTTGCTAGTCCTGAGCTTACTTCCAGGAAATGAGTAAGATCTTGTATTGTTATCCCTTCTAACCTTGATTTCCAACCAGTAACTTGCCTAAGTTTTGGCCAAGGCAGTCTATTTAGTACTTCTATTCCTAAGGGACTGAGTACTGAGAGAAATGATTACTTTTCTTACATTAATAACCAATTAATATTGGGGGATCCAGAGGTTTTATTCCCTTTCTATTTCCTCATTCAAAGCCTAGTCCTTGTGAAGGACATTGTTCAACATTCTCCTCAATCTAGGGAGAGACCCTACTCAACTAGGACTTAAGTGTCTTGGATAGAAGCAGATCCCTTTCTAGATAATCCAAGGTCTGGGTGGTCTGGGCAGAGATGAGTAAAGATGACATAATCAAAGTCACATCCCCAGTGCCTTATTAGAATAAGGCCACTTCTCATTATAATATTCATTGTCTCATTAATTGTTAACCAATCAGAGCTGATTTTCAACTGTCAGGTACAACCACTCTTCCAAAGGCATTAAAACTCTGAGTGGCCCCCAAAGTTTGTCTCTGGTTCCTAAGAGTGCCACTTATCTCATTTATTAATTATTAGTTAGCCATAATTAATTACCCAGAAATTATGTTTCTCAAACTTTTCATAGGTAATAGTGCCTACCTTATTCCTAACCATCTTAAAAAAAAAACAACTGAGGACTTCCTTTGAGAAGCAGTACCTACCCCTGGGTCCCTCCTACTACCGTCACCTTTTCAACCTGCTTCTATGACTGATCCAATTTTCTATTCTGGCCTGCCTCTACCCAGAGCCTATCAGTAACAATCACAACTCATCTTTTTTTCCCCTGGGATTGGTTAACAGTAGTGCTAAAATCGCTAATGAATCTCCAGTGTTCTGATCTCCACACAACTGTGTAAATTATTAACCTATTTTGAGTGGCTGTGAATCTTATTTAGGAGTCTCTGCAATGTTCAAGGGCTTGAGGAAACACCCCATGGGGTCTGTCCTCCACAAAAGAATTTCTATTATGTATCATTCAAGAAACAGACCTTCTTTCTGTATTGTATCATTTTCATCATTAGTGGACCACCTTTCAACATTGACTTCTCATCACTACCACCCCAGAATTTTTCTTCTTTAGAACTTTCTTCCTGAAACTTCCTAAAATTTAGAGCAGTACTAAAGAGAAATGGAAGGTTGTGATTTTCTCTTTACTGAAAGTCTTCAAGCCAAGGTTGGCTAACCGCTCATCAGGGATGTTGTTTAGGTTAGATGAGACACCCTCTGAGGTTCCTTCCCAGATTTTATCATATTTCTTCAGTACCATATAAAAACATTTCATCCTCGCTCATAATCTGGATTATCATGTGGTATTTCTCAAGCCTTTCACCTCTTCTAGCAGGAAGACTGTGTGTACTTGTATAGTTCCTGGCACATAGCAGATGCTTAATAAACTATTCCTAATTAACTGACATAACCAAATGATGATCATATCTAAGAATACAACAACACAGCCTTTTGTGGGTTATTGGAACAATTATTTTAGTCTTGACACTTTTTGAATATCTAAATCAACTGATAATTTTTCAAAGTTCTCCTTGAAAAGTCATGAAAAATGTTTTTGTGATTATATATGGTGATTCTGTCTAGTGAATGGTTCTTCCTCTAGCCACTTACAAAAGCCTCTACTCTCAAACATTTGCATTATTCATAACTGCTACAAACTCTTACTCCTTTATTACCTCTCCAGGAGTACATAGCCTCATTTTCAATATAACGTTACCCCACCCTCAATTCACTCCTCTCCTGAGGCCTTCCCTTTCCCCATTGCAATCACATAATTTCAAAGCTGAAAGGGACCCCAGAGATCATCCAAACCAAACAATACCTGAAAAAAAAAACATAAAGAGAATAAAGCCTAGTCTATTGCAATCATCAGAAAGTTTTTTTCTGAAACCAAAGCCTGAATTTGCCTCCAGGCAACTTTCAACCTGAGCACCAGTCTTCTGCCCTTAGTGAGCAGATAGGACCACTAATTCCTCTCACATCACATCTTCTACAAGACTTATTTTTCACTAGTTTTCTTTAGTTCCTTAAAAAGAACTTCATCTGGCACAGAATTTAGGACTTTCAATTTGCCCTTCTCTAAATACCTTATTACTTCGTCCTTTCTAGCATGCAATATCCAGAACTGACAGTGCTACTCTAGAAGACTGATCAGGGACTGATCCTTTAATACTCATATGTGGGCGTATCTGCCTGTGGGTGGACCCAACTGAAGATGGATAGAGGAGCGGTGTCTCAGTTCCTAAGACCATAGGAAATATGTGCTTTCTGATGGTCTTAGGAGACCCCTGTGATCCCTGTGAAAGGGTCGTTTGACCCCCAAAGGGGTCATGATTCACAGATTGAGAACCGCTGATGTATAGTGAGAATCCTGTCTATATTCCCAGAAATTAAGTCTCTTTTACTTCAGGTCAAAATCACATCTATGTTGCTTATGCTTTTATCCAGATTATAGAAAACAATTAAATTGATAAAAAGTCAACTATAAATAAAATTCCCTCTAACATCAACCTTTTCCTCACTTCCTCCCCTCATTTTCTTCCTTTAACATGAACATGGTTCACCCTAGAAGGCACCACATCACCACTATTTCTGTTGAGGTTTTCCTTTTCCCATCACACCTTTTTTCCTTTCTTAGCCTCTATGAGGGAAGAAAGAGTAGCAACCTATTTCTTGCTCCCCAGCACCACTTTCAGGTGATTATAACTTTGATTATCTAAATTTGATTTCTATACATTTGATTATACAACCTTCTCCAATTACCACCACCACCTATTTCTCCAGAACCCACTTATATCTTCCTAAATTATTTCATTAACTTGGTTCCCATTTTTGCATCTTTGAATCTATCTTCTAACATCCTTGATTGTATTATCTATGCCAAACCATCTAACAAATGCATCATAAAGCTTTCTTCAATCTCACTATCATCTCCACTCTTCATCATCCACTCACAAGTCAATTTTACACTATTGTACAACTAATTATTTAGCTATTTTAAATATTTCATATTCTTCTATGCTGAGGGTCCTACAGCAATACAGAGGGCTTTCTGGTGATTAAAGGAGCAGAAGGCTGTGGTCCAAGCTGTGATAAGAAAAGATTTAAAAAAACCTCTTTGCTGAGAACAATCCAGAATCCACCAGTAAACAAATTCTGAAATCCAGGAAGGAGGAAGGAGGGATGGCTTCCTCTAGGAAATATTAAAGGGAATTGTAAAAGGAATCACCATAAAGATGTGACAAATACTCTGATACTTATAAATTACATAGCCTGGGGTAAATCACAACCTGTTAGAGAATCAGTTTCCTCAACTGTATCTGGAAGGTGAGAATACTTAAAATACATGCCTAATAGGGCAATTACAAGGAAAACCCTTTGCAAATCTTAAATATCCTACCTTCAAAGGCCAATTAATTGGGTTGGATGAATCCAAGGTCAAAGTAACTATGGCAGACTGTTGTGTTCCAATGTTAGCCTGACTGCATCAACATTTTTAAAAATTAATTTTTATGTTTATTTTTAGTTTACATCATTCATTTCCACAAGATTTTGAGTTACAAAATATCTCCCCATCGTTCCCCTACCCACAACCCTAAAACCGCAATCCTACTGTATTACCACCACCACCACCACCAATCTGCTCTCTCCCATCTCCTCCACCATTACCCCTCTGACTTTCTGGTAGGGCAAGATGTATCTCCCTACCTCAGTGACTGTATATCTTATTTACCAGCTACATGTAAACAATACCAGTACAAATAATAATTTTTAAACATTTGATTTTAAGACTTTGAATTCCAGATTCTTTCCCTTCCTGCCTCATCACCCACCCTTACTGGGAAGATAAGCAATTCAATATAGGTTGTACATGTGATGTTACTCAAAATATTTCCATAGTGGATATACTGTGAAAGACTGACTATATTTCCCTCCATCCTATCCCACCCACCAGTTACCCTATTCTCTACTTTGTCCCTGTCCCTTTACAAAATTGTGTGCTTCTAACTACCCTCCCCCCCAAACTACTCTCCCCTTCATCATCCCCTTCCTCCACACTCTCCTGAAGGGCATGAAACCCAATTTAGAGTGTATGTCATTCCCTCCGTAAGCCAAATTCAATGAGATTAAGGTTCACCCATTCCCTTTTGCCCTCCTGTTCTTCCCCTCCATTCTAACAGTTATCCCTTGCCTCTTCTCTGTGAGAGAATTGACCCCATTCTGTCTTTCCCCATCTCCTCTCATTATATTCCTCTCTCACCTCTCAATTTCAGCTTTTAAATATCATCCCTGCCTATTCAACTGATCCCGTGCCCTCTGTCTATGTATACTTGTACACATATATACACACACATATGTATTCATATGCATATACACCCTCCTAAAAGACATATGTGTATGTATACATATATATACATTTATATTCCCTTCAACTATCCTCATACTGAGAAAAGTTTCATAAATTACAATTATCATTTTTCCACATGGGCATGTAAATAGTTGATAAGTTCCTTATGATTTCTTTTGCCTGTTTGCCTTCCCATGCTTCTCTGGCTTCTTGTATGTGAATGTCAAATTTTCTATTCTGTTCAGATTTTTTCATGAAGGGTGTTTGAAAGTCCTTCACCTCACTGAATGACCATATCCCCTGAAACATTATACTCAGTTTTGCTGGTTAGGTAATTCTTGGTTTTAATCCTAGTTCCTTTCATTTCCAAAATGTCATATTCCAAGCCCTTCTATCCCTCAATGTAGAAGCTGCCAGATCCTATATTATCCTGATTGTATTTCCACAATATTCAAATTGTTTCTTCTTGGCAACTTGTAATATTTTCTCCTTTATCTGGGAACTCTGGAACCTGGCTATAATATTACTAGGAATTTTCTTATTCAAGATGTGATTGGGGTTGGAGCCAAGATGGTGGCGTAGAAGCTGCAAGGTCCTGCAGCTCCCACACCGCCACCCTAAACACCCATAAATCATGAGCCCAAATAAAGTCTAGGACTCTCAGACTCACAAAAATACAGAGAACACATCTCTCGCTGAAGGCAGCTCGGCAGCAGGGACTCATCGCGGCACACAGAATGGAGGCTAGAACAGCCTGAAGCCGAGACTGTGGCCAGGCCCGGCGGTGAGAAGGAGCTGGGCTGAGCTGAGCCTAGCAGCACTGCAACCAGTCTTCAGGAGAGATCTACAGCCTCCAGCACCTCCACATCTGCCAAGGCGTGAGGAACGGGGACGGGAGATAGGCAGCTCGCTCTGAAACAGAGACTGGCCCAGCCCAAAACCACAGCCGCAGCCAGGCTAGGCCCCAGGGCGGCCTGGAGGAGCTGAGTCTCCCAAACCGCAGCTTGAGTCAACTTCAAAGAAAATCTAAAGCACCTGCCTAAAGGGATCTTAAAATCATCACGTTTAGCGAAAGTAAAACTTTGAAAATTAATTTGGGGATAGTAAAGCAGTTCGGCCAATCTGCCCCCGGGGCAAAGAAGCAGTGGGGGAAGGGAACTGCTGGAACCTGTGGCGGCCCCCACCAGGCTGCTTCAGAGCCCCTGGCCTGTGGACTCCGCAGGGGGGCTGAATTGATTGATCAGGGCCAAGTGCTCTTGCACTGAGCGGCCTGGATCCAGATTGTGGTCTTGGGTGGTAGTCCTAGTGTGCA
>JAQQSW010000249.1:44009-61141 GCA_028646575.1 Pseudocheirus occidentalis
TCAAACAAATTGATTACCATTACACTGTGTCAAATGATAGCCTTCTCAAATGGGGGTTGTGGGGAAGGGAAGGAAGGAGATAATTTGGAAATCAATGTAGAATGGTCTGAAGTGGTGAAAGACTTCAGATAGGGACACTATTTAAGAGGCTGTTGGAGTAATCTAAGTGAAAAATGATTAAAGCCTGAGCTAAGGTGCATGCAATGTTAAAGGAAAGAAAGAGTTGGATGCTAGTTATTGTGAAGGTAAAAGCAGCTAGATTTGTGGGGGAGGGAGAATGAAGAATAGAGGCTAATGCTGGGGTGATAAACTTGAGAGACTGAAAGGATGGTGACCTTCAACAGACATCAAGAAGTTTGGAGGTAGAGAGAGTTTAGGGGGAAAGATAATGGGTTTTTGTTTTGGATATGTTGAACTTAAGATATCTCTGGGACGGCTCATTTATAAGCTCTAACCCTGTTCTTCAGCCTCATTGTGACTTCCAGTCCCTTCATCCCTTAGTTTTTCCCCAGGCCATCACCCCTGCATTGGTTACACTCTCTTCCCTTCTCCATCTTCACTCGTTACTAAACCATTTCAGCGCTATATTATCATCTACTCTTATTCCATTGATTCCTTATTCTCTCACCAGTCTTGCCCTTCCGTTCCCTAGCACCCACCACTTTTCCTTCAGTCATCTTCATGCATGACTGAACAAAATTGGAGAAAATTACAAAACTGTGCTGACTGGGAATCCATTACAAATTTGAGTTAAATTGAACCCTCACTGTGCCAAGGCTATTCTTTCATATCTCTTTAATCGTTTCACTGTTTTGCTTACCACTGTGGCTTTTCCAAACCTTTTTATTCTTCCTTAAACTTCTCATGGTTTTTCTCTCAGCTGAGAACTTTTTCTTGAATTTCACTGGAAAGATTGAAACCATTCACCCAGGAGTCCTTCTCTCCTCTTCCTCATCTCATATTATTCAGATTCCTTCCCCCATTATTTTCTCCTTCACTCCTATGTCACATGAAGATGTAACTCTTCTTAGTGTCAAAGCAAATCCCTCTACTTGCATGAAGGTTCCCATTCCATCCTGTCTTCTGCAGCAGATTCCTCCTCCTTTATGTTCAATCTTTCTTTGTCTATTAACTACTTCTTTGCTGTTGATAAAAATATTCTCCTGTCTCTTTAATCCTTAAAAAAACCATCTCTCTCTAGCCTTCCCACTGCCTTTAATCTTATCTCCTTTTCATGGCTAAAGTCCTTGATATGGCCATCTACATTTCGTACCTCAGTTTCTATTCTCTTACCCTTTTCTTGATTCTCTAGAGCAGTGGTTCTCAACCTTCCTGATGCCGCGACCCTTTAATACTCGTATGTGGACATATCTGCATGTGGGTGGACCCGCCTGGAGAGGGATAGAGGAGTAGGTGTCTCTCTTCTTAAGACCATCAGAAATATGTGTTTTCCAGTGGTCTTAGGTGACCCTTGTGACCCCTGTGAAAGGGTCATTTGACCCCCAAAGGGGTTGCAACCCACAAGTTGAGAACTGCTGCTCTAGAGTCTGGCTTTCATCCTTATTCAGTTACTATCTTCAATGTTAATAACGATCTGCTTCATTGACTACCCTAGAGCCTTTGACTGTGTAGATCACAACAAAATGTGGCAAGTCCTCAAAGAGATGGGAGTATCAGATCTTACTTGTCTCCTGAGGAATTTGTTTGTGGGTTAAGAAAGAACAGTTAGAACTGAATGAGGAACAACTGGTTGGTTTAAGATTAGAAAAGGAATATAATAAGACTGTAAATTGTTACCTTAATTATTTACCAATGCTGAATTAGATTAATCAAAAGCCAGAATTAAAGTTGCTGGGAGAAATATCAACAATCTCAGGTATGCAGATACCACTATGATGGCAGAAAGTGAAGAAGTTTTCTCTGTGGAGGATAAAGTAATTTATTATTTGGAATCGTGGTTGATCATTGTATTGATCTCTTACTAAGTCTTTCGATTGATAGATATTGCTTTTATCACATACATTTTTCTTCTGGTTCTGCACACTTTTCAGCAATTAATATAAATCTTTCCAGGTTTTTTTCTGAAGCTCTCCTTATATGGTCTGGAATTCCCCCACCTAGGGAACTGTATCTCTCTCTCAAAAAGTTTGGCAAGTTCAATACCAAAGAGGTCAAAGAGTTCCAGGTTGATTATGGGCAGTAATTTAATCAATTGAATATTTACACTAGGGTAGTATAATGGATCCCTGCCAAGAGTTTGATAGTTGTCAGTCTGAGGTGGTGGCCAGACTACAGGTTGGACCCCAGGAAAACCCAGTGTAATTATAGCAAGCAAACAAAGGGAGGTGGAGCTATAAAGCACATTGCTATTGATTGGTAGATATTTTGGGGTTTCTGCTTAGTAATGAGCTTGGGTTGTTATACCAATGTTTTTGAGCAAATGCCCCAAAGCAAGATTTTGTATTGGTCATGAACTGGTCATTGTGTCCATGTTATGGCTTTCATTGGTCAAAGTATCTTAAGTTATATGACTCAGTGTTTGAATTATGATTTTTAACAGATCACCATGTCTGGGCTTCTACCTTTCACAGAGTTTAAGTTTATGGTTTTCACTTCTTACTGTGTTTCATGGCCTTTTCCCACGTTGGAACTCCACGCTCCCTTTCATCATTTTTTATAGCACTTTCATTCATATTCTACATTTATATTCTGTAACTTATTCAGTCATTCTCCAATTTATGGGTGTCCCCTTGGTCTCCAGTTCTTTGCTACTACAAAAAAAGTTTATAAATATTTTTGTATACATGGGCCCTATTCCTTTTCCTTTGATCTCTTTGGGGTATAGTCCCAATAGTGGTATTGGTGGGTCAGTTTTATAGCTTTGGGGTTACAATTCCAAATTTCTCTACAGAATTGTTTTTACTAGTTCACAGTTTCACCCACATTATATTAGTGTACCTATTTTCCTTTGTCCCCTTCAGCATTTGTCATTTTCCTTATTTGTTGTATTAGCTAATATGATGGATGTGAGGTAGTAGTCACAATTGCTTTAATTTGCATTTATCTAATTATTAAGTAATTTGGATAATTTTTTCATATGATAGTGATAATTTTGATTTCTTCCTTTGAAAACTGCCTGTTCAGATCCCTTTGCCATTTATCAGTTGGGAAAATGACTCTTATTCTTATAAATTTTATTCAGTTCCTATATATTTGAAGAATGAAACCTTTATCAGAGAAACTTGATAAGCTTCTTCCTTTCCCCCCAGTTTCTTTTTTTCCTTGATTTTGCTTGCACTGGTTTAGTTTGTGCAAGAAGCTTAGCTTTTATGTAATCAAAATTATCTATTTTATCTCCTGTGAACTTCTCTATCTCTTATTTTGTCATGAACTCTTCCCTTATCCAAAGATATAAAGGGGTAACTTCTTTGATTAATTTGTTTATGTCACTGTTCATATCTAAATCATGTACCCATTTTGAGCTTATCTTGGTATATGGTGTGAGATGTTGGCCTATGTCTAGTTTCTGCCAGACTACTTTCCAGTTTTCTCAACAGTTTTTGTCAAACAGTACTGAACCATTTTTTCTCTAAAGTAAGTATTTATAATATGAAAACTTTAGTCTCTCTCATTTCTTATTTTTGGATGATACTTGGATGATGATATGTATTTGCTGTCCTAATGAATGACAAAAAGAAAGTATATATTGATTTAATTTGCAGAGTTTTCTTTAGTCTTTTACATATCTTCTATGCTTCTTCATCCTCTGAATATCCTTAGGGTGATACTTTTTGCAAATGATTACTGTGATAAAAGGTTACCAAGTGTACTGTGAAATGATTTCTCATGTTGCTTTTTAATGTGTGATAAAGCTGATTGAAAACTGTATTATTTACCTTCTCAAAGAGAGCCTATGGGCTGCCTTTGCATTTAGCTGCAAACTTCTTTCTGTCTTCTTGTTTCATTTATAAAAAAAGAATGTTAAAATCAATGTGATTCCTTTAATCTAAAAGTACGTTGAGTTGTTGGTCCCTGGATAAGTATGCATGTTGAGAGTATCAACAGTTGAATTAATATTTCTAGATGGTTTAAAGAACTATGTGATTTCTAGTACCTTCTGCCCTACTCTGCCCCTCTGACAATATCACTGCTGAAGCAGAATCTTTTTGTATTATTTTTTCTTTGTTTCATTGGTTTCTATGACCAAAGAATTTATCCACAGGGGGTTAGTCTCCTGGTGATGAGCCTTTTTCTAGATTGCATAGTTGGTATTTGGAAAGTAGATGTAGTCTGTTACTGGGACCATATTTGAATCTTTTTTAGTATGATATAATTTATCAGTTTCTTCTCTTCTGGCAGAGCTTTTGAGAACCGATGCTTCCGTAATCCTGCCATAATGAGACTTTGGAGTAGGCTGTGTTAAAGGAGTAGGATTTTGTATATTATAACGAGCTAAGAGTTAAACAAATTAGAATGCAGCCATTTAAGAAGTTTAAGGCATAATGTATTAAATATTAAATGAATTGTTCATAGGATCATATATTTAACTCTTGAAGAGATCTGCAGTTTGATTCTCTGATCTTACAGATATGAAAACTCAGGCTCAAAGGTGTTAGTGACTTCCCCATGGTTACACAGTTAGGAAGTGTCAGAGATCAGATTTGGCTCCAGGTCTTACTAATTCCATATCCAGCATTTTATTCATTATATTGCTTTGGTAAAAGCAAGAAGAAATCACTTGTAAAATGAAGGGATCAACATTTATTTCATAGAACATAGTAGGATTTGAGGTGAATTTTGAAAAAGATGTCATTTGGATAGGTGGAAAACAAGAATAAGGTATTACAGATCTCACAAATCTAGTTAGGTTTATGGGTTATCCAATGGAGAGCCCATTAGTGCTAACAGAAAAAATTAATATGTTAGTAGTATACACTATGATTAGTATTTGTAATTTAGAGGTTTTTAAAAAATATTTTTGCAGCATAATTATTAATAGAAATTGGGGTAGAGCCAAGATGGTGGTGTAGAAGCAACAGGGTTTTCGCAGTTCCCACATAGCCATTTCAAATACTCATAAAATATTACTCTAAACAAATTTTAGGGCTCAAAAACTCACAAAAATACAGAAAAACACATCTCCTGCTGAAGGCAGCTGGGCAGGAAGGGCACATCTCAGCACCAAAAACCAACCCAGCCTGAAAATGTGGCTTGCCCTCCCCCCCTATAACACCCTCCTCCCTGGTGACCAGGGCAAGCTGCAGCTAGAGCCTTCAGGAGAGTGGATCAGCAGCAGCTGTGGCAGTTTCCAGAATTATCAAGCCATAAAAAACCAGGGCAAAGTGAAAGGTCAATGGAACTCAAGCTAAATATGGGGGAGAAAAGTGGTCCTGCCGAACTACCTCCAGGGCAAGGAATCAGCAGAAGTGAAAGCCCTGTAGCCACCTGCATGTGGCTGCTTCAGAGCTCCTGGCCTGCTGCCTGCAGGGAGGCCAAGCAATAATTCAGAGGCTAAGTGCTCTTGTGTTGAGCAGCCTGGATCCAGACTGTGGTCTTGGGTGGTGGTCCTGGAGTGCGTTTTCAGTGAGCCAAACCTGGTGGGGCTGCAAAAAAAAGGAAGCCTCCTAATACCTCCAGCAGCTGTGAAAACTCCAGCGATTTGGGACAGAGCTTTTCCCTCTGGAAGCAGAGTTCCACAGAGCTAAAAGTTCAAGTAATTGACTGGTAACATGAGCAGGGAGAAGGGAGCAAAGTAAGAATAGCAATTGAACTCTAGATTCCTTTTTTGGGGACAAAAAGGATCAAAGCATGGAATGGAAGACAACACCGTCAGAACTTCCGTACCAAAAGCTTTCAAGAAACATGAAGTCTGCCTACAAGCCATATAGCAGCTTAAGAAGGATTTTGAAAATGAAATAAGAGAAGTGGAGGAAAAATTGGGAAGTAAAATGAGAATGATGCAAGAAAATCATGAAAAGAGAGTCAACAACCTGACTGAAGAAAATAACACCTTAAAAAAAAAGATTAACTCCAATGGCAAAAGAGGCCCAAAAAGCCAATGAGGAGAAGAATGCCTTAAAAAGTCGAATTTGCCAGATGGAAAAAGAATCTCAAAAGCTTTCTGAAGAGAATAATTCTTCAGAATTAGAGTGGAACAAATGGAAGCAAATGACTTTATGAGAAATTAAGATACTATTAAACAGATCCAAACAAATGAAAAAATGGAAGGCAATGTGAAATATCTCCTTGAAAAAAACCACTGACCTGTAGAATAGATCCAGGAGAGATAATTTTAAAATTATTGGACTACCTGAAAACCATGACCAAAAAAAGAACCTAGAAATCATCTTTCAAGAAATTCTCAAGGAAAATTGCCTTGCTATTTTAGAACCAGAGGGCAAAATAGAATTTGAAAGAATTCACGCATCACCTCTTGGAAAAGATCCCCAAAAGAAAACTCCTAGGAATGTTAAAGCTGGATTCCAGAGTCCCCAGATCAAGGAGAAAATAATACAAGTTGCCAAGAAGAAACAATTTGAATATTGTGGAAACACAATTAGGATAACCCAGGATCTGGCAGCTGCTACATTAAGGGATTGAAGGACCTGGAATATGATATTCTGGAGATCAAGGGAGCTAGGATTAAACCCAAGAATCACCTACCTAGCAAAGTTGAATATAATATTCAGGGGAAAATATGGTCATTCAGCGAGGTGGAGGACTTTCAAACATTCTTGCTGAAAAAAACCAGAACTCAAAAGAAAATTAAGCACTCAAACACAAGAAGCATGAGAAGGTAAACGTGGAAAATAAATCATAAGGAACTTATCAAAGTTGAACTATTTACATGCTACCATGGAAAAATGATAATTATAACTTATGAAACTTTTCTCAGTATGAGGATAGGTGAAGGGAATAGAAATGTATATATACATATACATACACAAACGTCTATATAGGAGGGTTTATATATGCATACAAACACACATCTGAGTATGTGTATATATGAGTACATAGAGGGCACAGGGTCAATTCAATAGGAAGGGACGATACTCTAAAAGGTGAAATTCTGAGGTGGTAGAGGATTAGAATAAGGGGAGTTGGGGAGAGTCAGAATGGGGTTAATCATCTCATATAGATGAGGCAAAAGATAATTGTTACAGTGGAGGGAAAGAGCAGGAAGGTGAAAGGGAATCGGTCAACCTTACTGTCATTGAATTTGGCTTAGGGAAGGAATGACATAAATCCTAAACTGGATATCTTGCCACACAGGAGAGTAGGGGGGATAGGGATGAGAGATGGGACAATGGAGGGAATGGCTGGGGGGGAAGGGTTCCTGGAAGTACACACTTCTGTAAAGGGACAGGAACAGGGACAGGGACAGGGTAGAGAATAGAACAAGGGTGGGGGGGTAGGATAGGAAGGAGGGACATATAATCAGTCTCTCACAATATGCCCACTGTGGAGATGTTCTGCGTAATTACACTTGTACTGCCTGTATTTAATTGCTTGTTCTTCCAGTGGGGGTGTGTGATGTGGGAGGAAGGGAAAGAATCTAGAATTTGGAGTTCTATAGTCAAATATTAAAATTATATATGTATATTTATTATTATTATTATAATTATTAAGTACATCCGAGTGGGAATTAAGATATACAGGCACTGAGGTAGGGAGATCCATCCTGCCCTACTGGAAAGTCAAAGGGGCCTGGGGGAGGACATAGGAGAGAGCAGATTGGGGTAAGGGTTATATAGTGGGATAGCTGTTTGAGGTGTTGGGTAGGGGAAAGATGGGGTGAAAATTTGTTATTCAAAATCTTGTGGAAATGAATGATGTAAACAAGAAAATAAATAAATTAATTTATTAAAAACATAATTATTAATATCTAGCATTTATATAAAACTTTAAATCATTTTACAAATTTTTACTCATTTTATTCTCAAAACAGCCCTGGGAGGCATGATATAATATAATATAATATATAATAATATTATTATTATTTGCATTTTATAGATTAGCAAACTGAGGCAGACGTAGTCACTAAGGTCTCCCTGACTCCAGGTCCAGTGCTCTGTCCACTTAGTCATTTAACTACCTTATATATTCTTAAAAATCAATTATAATCCGTAATGTTTTTTCCCCTTAATGTGAAATAGCAAATTGAACAGTGGTTTATCCTTGTAATTTGGATCAAAACATTGCAATTGCATTTATCGCTAGAAATAATTCCAAATTCCCTTTGTTTTTGGTAAATGTCATGTTGTGTAGGAGGACCTTTGAAAATGAAGACCAATTTCATTTATACTTACAACTTAGAAATTAAAGAACCTTATTAGTAAACTTCTTGGATAATTATGATTGAAATGCGTTTTTGGTGATTGGGAAGAACATGTTACCACAATAGTTATATTCCTCTCTTTTCCCCCCAACTTCCCTTGAAGAAACCTTTTGTATAAAACATATACCTTTTCTGACTTATGTGTTATAAATTTGTAATCATTCTTAGGTCCAGTCTGATGACGAGAACTACTAATCGGATTGTATCTAACCCATGGCTCTTTGAGGAGCCAGAGGAGACAAGGGGTCTAAGCTTTGATGACCTTCGACAACAGCAGCAGAAAATTATTCAAGGTACTCAGAAATAAATGTAGGAAATATGTGTTATGGATTTTTGACAGCTTTATTGTAAAATGAATCCGTTGTAGTTTGTTTTGTAGCCTCAAGGTGATTTGATATTTGAGTGCATCTCTAAATGCAGGACTTATTTCTATTCTCATTATAATAAAACCACTTTGAACAAAAAGCTTTTACCTTTAGATTTGCCTTTTTTTTTTAGCAGCTTTAAAAAGACATTCTATTTTTAATTCTTTTCTTTTTTTTAAAGGTATTGGAATATTTTAATTTAACAAATCCAATACAATCATATTAATTAGCATTAAATATTGCACTTCCAAGACATGATAAACAATGGATTACAAAATCTGCAATAAGTACTGAAATAAAATACTTATAATGACCACCGGGATCATATCAACCAAATTATCATTACAGCATACCAAGTAAAATAGCAAAAGGAAACATGCAAAAAGCTCTTCAGCTTTTCCCATTAAAATTACATGGTCCTCTTAATTTTCAAAACACACATTAATATTTATTTTTTCATATGAGTTCATGGAGCCACTGTGAACACCATCTATTTTATCTTTATTAGGTTAAGGAAGTACAAGCAGGCATTTGAAAAAAATTACTAAGTGTAAATTGCCAAGTCTAGACACATTTTAAAATCAAGCAATGCCAATAAAACTTCATGTGCTGGCAATTCCTACCCCTGAGGAATTCGTTTTTCTGTGGATCCAATATTTCCTTCATCCCTGGGAGGTAGATAAAATGAACTAAATCCCAGTTTCCTAAAAGGGAAAACTAAGACTGGAGAGATTAAATCTGGTATAGTAGAAAGAATACTCAAAGGACTTGTGGGTTATGTGACTTAACAAGATAGAGGAGTAGATATTTTGCCTCTCCAAAATAGGAATTATGTAGCGCAGATAAAAACAATTTTAGCTATATCAAAAACACCAAAGAATAGAATAACAGAAATACTATATAAAATTAACAGCAGAGAGGGCTCTTCCCCAAACCCTAACATACTCTCCCAACATTGCCTTCCTTTCTTCCCCCCCCCCCCCTCCCAATCTACCATCGTCCTTAAAGCAGGGTTGCCCTAGCTGACCCACATGCTTGCAGCAGAGTTCAACTCTACGTATTCAGCCTGGACCCTGCTATTTTCTTCCTTCCCATCCTTCCTCTTAAGTGATACAAGATACAAGCAGCAAATATTTGATTTGGCTACTTAGCAGCTAGGAGTGGTAGCACTCTTTGCTGCAACAGAGTTCAGCCAGATACTGAGGAATAGAAGGGCAGGTTTTGTTTTTTAAGGTTTTATGTGTTGCATTTCACTAAGCCTGCAGGAAAGATCCTGACATTTAGTTAGGACAAGTTTTGTAACCTCTCCCCCCAAAAGATTATTTGGAGTAGGGATTGAAGCTGGTGAGCCATGAATTGCCTTGTCTGAGAGGAGGCCCAGACAGCTTTAAGATACAGCTGTTTCTAAGGGAACTGTTATCAAAGGGGATAGAGTTAAAAAGTGAGCTAAAGAAAAAAAGTGAGATTATCAAAGATCATAGACGGAAGAAAACTCAGAGACCTTGAGCTTAAGCAGATAAACCAATAGAAAACATTTTAATAAAAATAGGCTTAGCTTAATTAAAAGCTCTTAACTTTATGCCTGGCACATAGTAGGTGCTTAATGAATATTTATTGACTGACCAAAAGATGAAAAAATGGATTCCAGATGATGCAAAATATTCCTGGCATCTATGAATACATTTTACAAGAGAAAGGAAAATGAATCAAGATTTGATGAAGCAGAGAAACCTGTTGATTTCGAAGGAAGCTTGGAACTACTTCAGGATGTTCCTGAACGGATTGAAAGAGAAATAAGAATTATGAAGGCAGAATTTATGGCTTACATAGCAAAAATAATCAGAGGAAGAGAAAAACTTGAATCTGTAATGGTAAATCTTATCAAAGAAGCAAAAGAGAAAATAAATGACAGGAATACAAATACAAGGAAACGAAGGATAATGTAGAAGAGAAGCAGCATTCAATAACATTAAAAGAAACTATGATTTCCATGTAAGTAAAACAAATTAATTTCAAGGAGAGAATGCATAAGACAGTTTAAGGAATTTAGATCTCCCAGAATAAAGCAAGTCAGAAGGCTTGAGTACTATAATGTAAGAGTTAATACAAGAAACCTTCCTAGAACTTCTTAAAACAGAAAACAAATTGTCAGTCAAAAGAATCCACAGATCACTTTTTGGAGAGAAACTCACCTATGATAAAAACTCTAAGACATATGGTGGTAAATTTAACAATTTGACTGACAAACAACAAACAACAAACAAACAAATTTCTGCAAATGACCAAAATAATTTCAAATATAAAGAAAAGGAAATTTGAATAACACAAGATTATTCTGTAACCAACAAAAACTGAGGAAGGAATGACATAATAATGTATTCTGGAAAGATTCTCAAGATGCAGAAATCTAAATTTTTGTTTCTTTTAAAATTTTTAAAAAATTATTTTTAGTTTTCAGAATTCACTTTTATAAGATTGAGTTTGAAATTATTCCCCTCTCTTCTCCTCTCCACTCTCCCATAGATGGCACACAATCTAATATAGTCTATATATGTACAATCACATTAAACATTTCCACGTTAGTCATGTTGTATAGAAGAATCAGAACCAAAGGGAAAAACCATGAGAAAGAAAACACAAAAAACAAAACAAAGAGAAAATAGTATGCTTCACTCTGCATTCAGACTCCATAATTCTTTCTTTGGATGTGGACAGCATTTTCCATCATGAGCCTTTCAGAATTGTCTTAGATCATTGCATTTCTGAGAAGAGTTATATGTAGCAAAGTTGATCATTTCATAGTGTTGCTGTTATTGTGTATAGTGTTCTACTGGTTCTGCTCACTTCACTAAGCATCAGTTCAAGCAGGTCTTTCCAGGTTTTTATGAAGTCCACTTGTTCAGTATTTCTTATGGAAAAATAGCATTCTATTACATTCTATACCACAACTTGTTCATTCATGCCCAATTGATGAACATCCCCCTCAATTTCCAATTCTTGGCTACCACAAAAAGCTGTTATAAATATTTTTATACATATGGGTCCATTTCCCTTTTTTATTATCTCTGAGATACAGACCTAGTAGTGGCATTGTTGTAGCAAAGAACATCTGTGCATGTTTTATAGCCCTTTGGGCATAGTTCCAAATTGTTCTCTGAAATGGTTGGATCAGTTTATAACTCCACCAGCAATGCATTAGTGTTTCAGTTTTCCCACATCTTCTCCAACATTTATCATTTTCCTGTTTTGTTATGTTAGCCAATCTGATAGACGTGGTTCCTCAGAGTTGTTATAGGTTCCATTTCTGTAATCAGTAGTGATTTAGATCGTTTTTTCATATGACTATAGATAACGTTAATTTCTTCCTCTGAAAACTGCTTTTTCATATCCTTTGACCATTTGTCAATGGGGGAATGACTTGTATTCTTACAGATTAGACTCAGTTCTCTATATATTTTGGAAATGAGGTTTTTATCAGAGAGAATGGCTGTAAAAATTGTTTCCCAGGTCTCTGTTTCTTTCCTAATCTTGGTTGTCTTGGCTTTGTTTGAGCAAACCCTTTTCAGTTTATTGTGGCTAAAATTATCCATTTTGCTTTCATAATGTTCTTATCTCTTATTTGGTCGTAAATTCTTCCCTTCTTCATAGATCTGACTGGTAAACTATTCCTTGCTCTCCTAATTTGCTTATAGGTTCACCCTTTATGACGAAATCGTGTACCCATTTTCACCTTATCTTGATATAGATTATAAAATATTGGTCTATGCCTGGTTTATGCCATATTGTTTTCCAGTTTTCCCAGCAGTTTTTGTCAAATAGTGAGTTATCTTTCTGTTACCTAGAGTTTTGGGGTTTATCAAACAGTAGATTACTATAGCCATTGACTACTGTGTTTTGTGTACCTAACCTGTTGCACTCATCCATGATTCTCTTTCTTAGCCAGTACTTTCAATGATTACAGCTTTATAATATAGTTTAAGATCTGGTATAGCCAGACCACCTTCCCTTGCATTTCTTTTCATTAATTCTCTTCATATTTTGGATCATTTTTTTTCTAGACAAATTTTGTTATTTTTTTTCCTAGCTCTATAAAATATTTTTTTGGTAGTTTGATTGGTATGGCACTGGATAAGTAAGTAAGTTAATTTAGGTAGAATTGCCATTTTTATTATATTAGCTTGGCCTACTCCGAGAAAACTCAAGTTTTTCCAGTTATTTACTTCTGACTTTATTTGCATGAAAAATGTTTTGTAATTGTGTTCACATAGTTCCTGGATTTATCTTGGCAGGTAGATACCCAAATATTTTATATTGTCTACAGTAACTTTAAATGGAATTTTCTCTTTCTCTTGCTGTTGGGCCTTGTTAGTAATACATAGAATTGCTAATTATTTATGTGGATTTATTTTATATCCTACAACTTGGCTAAAGTTGTTTAATATTTCAAGTAGTTTTTTACTTGATTCTCTAGAATTCTCTAAGTATACCATCTTATCATGTACGAAGAGTGATAGTTTTGTTTCCTCATTGCCTATTCTAATTCCTTCAGTTTCATTTTCTTCTCTTATTGCTAAAGCTAACATTTGTTGTACTATATTGAACAACAATGGTGATAATGGACATCCTTATTTCACGCCTGATCTTATTGGAAATGCTTCTAGTTTATCTACATTATGTATAAAGCTTTCTGATGGTTTTAAATAGATGCTCTTTATCATTTTGAGGAAAACTCTATTTATTCCTGTGCTCACAAGTATTTTTAATAGGAATGGTTATTGTATTGTGTCAGAAATTTTTTCTGCATCTATTGAGATAACATATGACTTCTGTTGATTTTGTTATTAATAAGGTCAGTTATGCTGATAGTTTTCCTAATATTGAACCAGCCCTGCATTACTAGTATAAATCCTACCTATATTATCTTTGTGATAACTTGCAGTAATCTCTTTGCTAATATTTTATTTAAAAATTTTGCATCTATATTTATTAGGGAGATTGCTCTATAATTTACTTCTGTTTTAGCCCTTCCATGGTTTAAGTAATAGCACCATATTTTTGTCATAGAAAGAATTTTGTAGGACTTATTTGCCTGTTTTTCCAAATAGAATAGATAAGTATTGGAATAAATTTTTTAATGTTTGATAGAATTCACTTATAAATCCTTCTGGCCCTGGAGAGTTTTTCTTAGGGTATTCAGTTTTGGTTTTGTTTTTAATCTGAGATGGGGTTAAATATTTTACTTCTTCTTCTGTTGATCTAGGCAATTAAAATTTTTGTAAATATTCGTCCATTTCACTTAGATAACATCAGATTTATTGGCATCTAGTTATGCAAAATAGTTCCTAATTATTGTTTTAATTTGCTCTTCATTGGTGGTAAATTCACCCTTTTCATTTTTGATACTAGTAATTTGGTTTTCTTCCTTTTTTAAATATCAAATTAACCAAATGCCTATCTATGTTATTGGTTTTTTTCATAAAAAGAGCTCTTAGTTTCATTTATTAGTTCAATAATATTTCCAGTTTTATTAATCTGTCCTTTGATTTTCAGAATTTCTAATTTTAGTATTTAATTGGAGATTTTAAATGTGTTTTTTTGCCCAATTCAATGATCTTCTCCTTTCTCTGTTTTATTCATGTAAGCATTTAGAGATATAAAATTTTCCCTAAGTACCACTTTGGCTGTATCCCATAAGTTTTGGTATGTTGTCTCATCCTCATTCTCTTGGAGGGAGGTATTGATTCTGTGAATTCTTTTTTGACCTGTTCATTCTTTAGGATTAGATTTAGTTTCCAATTAATTTTTACTCTGTCTTTCTGCAGTCCAATAATTTATTTCACATAATTTTTATTGCTTTATAATTTGAAAGGCATGCTTTTAATATTTCTGCTTTTCTGCATTGCCTTTTGATGTTTTTATGTCATAGGACTCTTTCGCTAATGTGATTCCCATAGCTGCTGCTATGAACATGCAGATGTATTTCCAACGTTGAATAGCAAAATATAGCAAACTTTTTTCCTCAAAGATGAAACCAAGATATTTATTCAGATACCAGAAAGCCAATTCCAATATGGTAACAAAGAAGTTTATTCACATCGCCAATCCAGGGACCACTGACATCACCAAGCCTTCCCTCCATTAGGCCTTCCCACAAACAAGCTCCTCTAGGTAAAATTCCTCCCTCTCTCACTCATGCTAGCTGCTCTGCTTCAGCTCTCCCTCACTCTTTCTTCCTGCTCCACCCTTCCTGCTCCACCCATTTGGCAAACTGTTCCTACCATGTAACTCAAACTGTGGACTGGACCAGAGCTCAAAGCAGATCACATAGGCCTATTAAGGGACAGGGAAGATCATCAAATTCCCTTAACATTACAAGGACTTGATCAGTTTCTGTGTAAGTGCCATGAACTGCTGACATATTCCTTTCTATCCCCATTGAGTTTTCTCTGAATGTCTATTCACCTGTTTAACTTCTTTCTTGTTAATTTTGTGCTTAAAATTATTTAGTTCTACTAGTACAGTTCTGCTGTCTATTTCTTCCTTTAACTCCCTTAACTTCTACTCTAAGAATTTGATTGCTGTACCACTTTGGTACATATATATGTTTAGTAATGGTATTACTTTGTTATCTATAGTACCTTTTAGGAAGATGTAGTTTCCTTCTTCCTCTCTTTTAATTAGATCAATTTTTGCTCCAACTAATTAATTAATTAATTACTTTTACCATCCCCTCAAATTCAACTTATTCCCACACCTTCTGTCTATATATAACCCTTCTAAGTACCATAAAAAGATACAGTTCTCAAGATTTACAAGTATCAGGGCTAAGCCAAGATGGCAGAGTAAAAGCAGGAACTTGTCTGAGCTTCTGCTCCCAACACCTCCAATACCTGTAAAATATGACTCTAAACAAATTTTAGAGCTACAGAACCCACAGAGTGACAGAGAGAAGCAAATCTCCCACTGAAGGCAGCTTGGCAGGCTGACAGGAAGGGTCTGTTGCAGCAAGCTGGAAGCCAAATGCAGTCCCATGTGAGCTGCATGGTCCCAGACCCAGGGTGAACCCTCCCAGTGGTACAGACAAGCCAGAGCAGACTTCAGGAGAGCGACTCACCAGCAGCTGTGGTGGTTTCCAGACATCTCAACCCACAAACGCCAAAGAGAAAGTAAAAGATCAGTGGAGAACTTTGTTGGAATTCAGTGACAAAAGAGCATGTTCCAGGCCCTGCCCCCAGGGCAAGAGGTGGCAGAGGCATGGTGGCTGCAACTACTGCTGCATGGCTGCCTCTGGAGCTCCTGGCCTGCAGATTGTAGGGGGACCAAGCAACCACTCAGAGAGTAATTGCTCTTCCTTTGATCTGCTTGGATTGAGGTTGTAGTCTTGGGTGGTGGTCTTAGGGTATGTGGCCACTGTGCCAGAGCCTGAGGTGTCTGTAGAGAAGGCATCCTCCTCATAGCTCTAACAACATTTGTGAAAACCCCAGTGATTTGGGACACAGCTCTCCCCACTCTGGAAACAGAGTTCTACCATGGCAAAGAGCTCAAAAGTCAAGTAATTGACTGGCAAGATGAGCAAGCAGAGGAAGCTCAATCAGATCATAGAATCCTTTTTGGGGGGCAAAAAGGATCAAAACATGGAACCAGAACAAGTCAAAACTCAAGCATCGAAAGCTTCCAAGAAAAATGTGAGCTGGTTACAGGCCATGGAAGAGCTCAAGAAGGACTTGGAAAATCAAGTATGAGAAGTGGAGGAAGAATTGGGAAAAAAAGTGAGAATGATGTAAGAAAATCATGAAAAGCAAGTCAACAGCCTGCTAAAGGAGACCCCTCCAAAATACTAAAGAAAATCATACCTTAAAAAATACCTCAAATGTCAAAAGCGTCCCAAAAGGCCAATAAGCAGAAGAATGCCTTGAAAAGCCAAATTGCCCAAATTTAAAAGGAATTTCAAAAACTCACTGAAGAGAATAATTCCTTCAAAATTAGATTAGAACAAATGGAAGTTAATGACTTTATGAGAAATCAAGATAGTATAAAAGAGATCCAGACAACTGAAAAAAACAAAAGACAATGTGAAATACCTCATTGGAAAACTGTTGACCTTGAAAATAGATTCAGGAGAGATAATTTAAAAATTTTTGGACTACCTGAAAGCCATGATTAAAAAAAGAACCTAGAAATCATCCTTCAAAAAATTCTCAAGGAAAATTGCTCTGAAATTTCAGAACCAGAGGGCAAAATAGAGGTTGAAAGAATTCACATAGAGGTGGAGCCAAGATGGCAGTGTAGAAGCAGCAAGGATCAGCAGCTCCTGCATGGCCACCTTAAATACACATAAAATCAATAAATTTTACAGCTCCAAAATCCACCGAACTGCAGAAAACACGTCCCTGCTGAAGGCAGTTTGGCAGGAGGAACCCATCGCAGCA
>JAQQSW010000250.1:0-32012 GCA_028646575.1 Pseudocheirus occidentalis
ACTCAGTGTTATGGTTTCTGAATAAAGACCTTGGTTCTGCCTTCCATGTGGAGAGTTTGCTACATTTTGTGATCCAAAATTATACCAGCATATTCATAACCATCATGGGTGTTGTGAATATCTCATTATTGATACAAAAGGCTAAGATATAAACTCAGAAGACAATGTGAAAACAGCTACAACCAATGCCTCAAAGAAAAATAGTAATTGGATACAAATCCTATTAGAATTTCTCAAAGATTTAAAGAGAGATTTGAATGATAGAGATAAAGTTGGGCAAATAAATAAAAATAATGCAAGAAAACTATGAAAAATAATGAACAGTTTAGTAAAAGGGGCACAAAAATACTGAAGAAAATATCACCTTAAAAAGAGAATCAACCTAATTGCAAAAGAGACAGAGAAGGCAAAATTATCACTGAACTTATGTCATATTTGGAGACTGCCTCACAGTATCAGGCAATCAGGTTTAATCTTGCCCTAGTTGCTCATCATGGTGACTTAGGACTGTCACTAGTCAAGTCAACTGTGGCAGATTCTACCAAGATAAAAACTAAAAGTTTTCAGGTAAGATTCCATTGAAAGACTCTTCCTGGTCCAGAGATCAGCTAATCATCATCTAATGATTTCTCTAGCAACAACACCAGTGTCCACAAAGTCAATGAGGTCAAGGCCAAAGTCTTAGTTCAACTAATTTTTTTGTTGTTTTAAATGTTCATTTTTGAAAAAAAAATTGAGTTCTACATTGTCTTCCTTCTGCCTCTTCTGGACCTACTGAGAAAATAAACACTATAGATTGCTATGTATTATATAAAATAAAAATTTCATATATATGTGAAATTGGGCAAAATATATTTACATATTAGCCATGTTGCCAAAAATAAAATAAAAATCAAGTAACATGTAGAAAAATTTAAAAGCATCTTTCAGTCTACACTGTGTTTGTCAGATCTATGGAAGTGGATAACATTATTTATCTTGAAACTTTTAGAACTGCCTTGGATCATTGACTTGTTTTTTTTCTTTGTTTTGATTAGAATATAATATCATTCACAGTTTATCATTACACTATGGTTGTTAATGTGTTTTCTGGTTTTGATCACTTCATATAGATCTTTCCAGGTTTTTCTGAAACCATTTTGTTTGTCATTTCTTATATTACAGTAGTATTCCATGACAATCATATGTCGTAACTTGTTTAGCCATTCCCTAATTAATGGGTGTGCCCTCAATTTCAAGTTCTTTGCCACAACAAAAAGAGTTATTATAATTTTTTTTTTTTTGTAAAAGAGGTCCTTTTCTTTTTTTCCTTGATCTTCTTGAGACACAGACATGGTAGGGGTATTGCTGGGTCAAAGGGTATGCATAGATACACTACCCTTTGGGAATAGTTCTCAATTGCTTTCCAGAATTGTTGAACTCGTTGAACCTCCACCAACAGTAAATTAGTGTCCCAATTTTTCCACATCCTCTCCAGCATTTGTCATTTTCATTTTCTGTCTTGTTAGCCAATCTGATAGGTGTGTGGTAGTATCTAAAGTTGTTTTAGTTTACATTTCTCTAATCATAAGTGGTGTAGAAAATTTTTCATGTGGCTATTGATAGTTTTGATTTCTTCTTCTAAAAATTTCCATTTAGTATCCTTTGACCATTTATCAATTGGTCTATTGCAGTTGCAGAGGACTATTTTTAAAAAATAAATTTTAGTTCATTACCTAGATAATTGATATATCAGAGAAACTCGCTCTAAAATTCCCCTCACTCCAGTTTCCAGTATTCCTTTTCTAATTTTGGCTGCATTAGTTTTTTTTGTACAAAAGTAAAAAGTTTCATGTAATCAAAATTATCTGTTTTACTTCCTAGGATCCTCTCTATCTCTGTTTGGTCATAAACTCTTCCCTCATCTATAGATATAACAGATACGTTTTTTAAACATTCTCCTAATTTACTTATGACATCACTCTTTATGTCTAAATTATGTACCTATTTTGACCTTATTTTGACAGGCATGCTGTGTGAGGTATTGGTCTGTACTTAGTTTTTGAAAACTGTTTTCCAATTTTCTTAGCAAATTTTGTCATGGTGAGTTTTTAACCCCAAAGTATGGATTTTTTAATTTATCAAACCCTAGATTACTATAGTTTTTACTATTATATACTGATTTTAGAAAGATACCACTTGTAATTTCAAGAAAGTCTCAATCAATTGCTATGCTTTCTACTATTTTAATAAGAATGGGTGTTGTATTTCATCAAAGGCTTTTCCCTACATCTATTGATATAATAATACATTCTTGTTGTTATTGTTATTAATATGGTCAATAATTCATGTAGTTTCCTAATATTGAACCAGCTCTTTATTGCCAGTATCAATCCCTCCTGGTCACAGTGTATGATCTTTGTGATAAATTGTTGTAATCTCCTTGCTATTATTTTATTCATTTTTATGTGACAATGTTAATTAAGGAAACCATTCTATAATTTTATTTCTCTATATTTTCTTTCCTTGGGTTAGGTATCAAAACTATATTTGTGTTTTAAAAGGAATTTAGTAGAACTCATTATTTATCTTTTTTCTCAAATAGTTTATATAGTATTGAGATTAATTTTTTTAGATATTTGGTAGAATTCACTTGTGAATCCATCTGGTCCTGGGGATTTTTTCTTAGGGAGCTCATTTTTGACTAGTTCGTATCTTTTTTTTTTAAGATTAGCCTATTTAAATATTCTCTCTTCTCCTCTGTTAATCTGGCACTTTATATTTTTGTGAATATTCAGCAACTTCACTTATACATATACAATAGAAAGAAATTGGGAACACCAAAAAATTTTGGGGATAAACCCATATATGTACTAAAAATTATTAAGTTTCTGCTACCTGAAATCTAACTTCAGTAGGCAGGCAATGTTGACTAGCAAGCTATTTGTCTGAGATTTGGTGCCCAGCTATTTTTAAAAGTGATTTAGTTGGGTTTACTTCCAGAGTAATCCTTCCAATGTTGTCTTACCTGAGGCACTCTTGTGAATGTTCTTTCTAATAAACTCCCTTTCTAATAAACTCTAATAAACTATGACCTTTGATAGGGGGTGCTACTAAAAGTACTCTGTTAATCCTGAGTATATTTATATCCATATATTTATTCATATAAATACTTGTTAGTTTGGGTTAGGAGCAAAGGCATATTTCCTGTGTGGATTGAGTAAGATTCTATTCCAAATGATGTTATTTCATACAAAGAGCCAGAGGGAGCAGGTATCCAGGTAAGCAATGCCCTATCAATTTGAATATGACTGTGGTGATTTTCCTTTTGTAATCTCTGGAGACTACTCCCCATAGAAAGTTTAAAACATGAAACACAAGTGTATGTATTAGCTCCAATCATTACTAAACAAGTATGTGCACAGGAAGATTTAGTTAGAAAAAATTATCAAGGCAGTTTTATGCTTTCAGTGTGGTTAATGTCCTTCAGTTTTATGAAAAGATGGTGACAAGGACATTTAAATGAAATACTTTGGGTATATAGTTAACTACCAAGATAATAACTCTATAATGATTTTCACTTTCATATTGGATTCTATCAAAAGAATTATTTATTCATATAAATACTTGGTAGTTTGGGTTAGGAGCAAGTAAAAATTAGTTATTTGTCGACAAATAAAAATCATATATGATTATTTGAATGTTTTACTTTCAATTAATTTTATTAAACTTTTATGTGTAGCACCTAAAATTTATTCAAGTTACCTTTCCCCATGATTTCTGTATTTTCAAAATGGGAAAAATATCATTTTTATCTTATATTACAATATAGAGATATTCTAAGTTGTAATTATAATTGAATTATTTCAAAGCATGATGATCACAGAATAAAATTCTGTAAATAGTGCTTTGATTTCTTTGTACTTACTTAGGTCTACATATCCAATGTCCACATATATTCTTGCACATAATGCTGCTAGCAGAAAACCCAGTACTGAGCCAATCACTGAAAATGATTGCAAAAGACCTGAAATATAAAATAATTTAGTCATTAAAAGAAACATTCATTCAATGACTTCAATATTCCTTTTTTGGTAAATATAACAGTAATCATTTACTGAAGAAACATGTTTAAGGCAATTCTTTTTTCATTAAAATATATTGATGGAAATCAAGAAAAAAATTAAAATAATGATTATTGTTACATATTCTAATACAATAATGCTATGTCCTCACTTTTGTGGTGAGATAATTAATTGGTATTTTTTTTACCAGTATTCATGATGTGAATATTAGACAATAATAAAGCAGTATATGGATGAACAAATAGGCATTTCAATCATGAGATCAGAAGAGTCACCTTATGCTCCTAGACCGCAAAGCCTTGAGGTAGTAAGGAGTGCATGTGCCAATTTACAAAAGTAAATAACAACAGCAACAACAGAGCCACCTGCTGAAAAATTTGTTGTGGAATTTGTTTCAATCAGGGTCAAGATTAAGGGCAGACTCATGCATTTCTGAAAGCAACAATTCAAGAAGGCAGTAGTAGATAACTACTAGATGTTTAGAATGTATACTTCCAGGAGCCAAGTTGGCAGAGTAAGCAGTGAGTAACCGTCACTCTTCCTTATTAATCTCTGTGGAAAAAAATACTTTTGAAGTGGGAAAGGTTGAAAGGCAAAAAAGGACAAAGAGGAGAAAGAAGAGTATGGTGGGAAATACATGGGAAGTAATCATAACTGGGAATGTGAATGGGATGAACTCTCCCATAAAACAGAAAAGGATACCAAAGTAGATTTAAAAAACTGGAATCCTACAATATTTTGCTCACAGGAAACACACTTGAAGCAGAGATACACACAGAGTAAAGTAAAGGACTAAAGCAGAACCTATGCTTCAACTGAAGTAAAAAAAAAGTAGATGTATCAATCCTGATCCTTAAAAAATCTAATTAAAAGAGATAAAGAAGGAAACTACATCTTGCTAAAGGTACCATAGACAAGGAAATTATCAAATTAAAAGAGTGAAGGATAATCTACCTTTAAGATCTATGGTAAGGGGAAGAATTCATGACCAGATAAGAAATAGAGCATTATAAGATTTGTGTATAAAAACAAGCTCCTGTCTTTCTCCAAGATACTGAGGACTAGTCCACTGCTTTTGCATCAATATAGCTCTCTTGGCTAGGAGAATATCTGCCTCTTGAATTCTTTCCAGATAACCTGATTCCTGAACCTCATTGTCCTCATTTCCTTTTGATCAGTTTCTTCCTCCACAACTATGAAGAATATGGAAATATGTTTGAAATGATAGCACATGTATAAACTATAACAAACTGTCTACCATTTTCAGAAGGGGGAGGGGAGGGGAGGGGAGGGAGAGAAGGGAAAAAATTTGGAGTTCAAAATCTTGTAAAATTGAATGCTGCAATATTTCTTGATGTGTATTTGGGGAAAATAATATTTAAACTAAAAAAATTGAATCTCCATTATTTAAAAACCTAGGAGTGTATTTGACATCCAGCCCATATAGGGTTGAGCTTACTGACCTCAGATAAAATCAATAAAAGTGATCACAAAGGAAGATGAAGAGGAATGAATAAAGAACACACTTTTTCCCTTAATTTTGAATAAAGAACCAGAATTGATCATTACATTTTCTATAATTTCCTTCTCTTAAAATTTAACATATTTTATGGCTTTACCTTGCTTGATAATTAAGTCCTTTAGATGTCAACAAAAACCTAGAAATCAACTATCAGGACAAGAGAGAAAGCTATGCTTTCCAAAACTGAAGTGAGGTCAGTGAAGCCAAAGCCAAGAAAGAATATTGGAGGCAGTAATCCAGGCAAACTCTCTAAACATTCCCTTCTAAACAGCTTTAAAATTACAGCTCAAAATTCTTAGAGTAACAGAGTCAATAAAGGGTGAGGGTGAGGCATTTTTCCAGGCTAAGAAAACTCAGGAGATCAGCAAAATAAGTGTGTGAAACATGAATGTACATGGTAGCAGCACCAGCAGCCTAGGCCTTTGAGGTAGCTGTGATAGCAGTAGCAGCTTCAAGAGCTCTCAGCCCAGAGGTAGTAAGGCTTTTGTACAACTGATCAAAAAAAATTATAGGGGAGCCTTTCCTGGCACAAGGAGCATCTGGTGCTGATTGGAAACTTTATTGCCCATACACAGTTCTAAGTTGGAGTTCCAGAAGAGAGAGGAATCCCTTTCATAAGTCACAAGGGAGGAGAGGGCCTGGGCAGTTTTAAGGCAGAGAGGAGAGTTAGCACTTGTGATTAGAGGAAAGTAGAAGACCAAGTCACAGCTCCAAAGCCAAGAGGAGAAGTAATTCTTGAAGCAGCAATGGATCAGGGCCCTTCCTAGGTAAAGACCAGAGTATACAGCACAGGAAAGCAGTCACATCTCCCCAGATCATATCACATTGGAAGCACTCAAAACTTACACACCCACATTATTAGCTCTTGCAAAAGGAAAAAAAAGCAAGCTTAGGACAATGAGCACCCAGGTGAGCGGATCCAACTTTAATATAAAGCTCAAAGTTAAGAAAGAGTTGAATAGAAAATCTGACATTCAAACACAAGATGCAAGATAAGGATAAAAAGGTAAACATGAAAGGGAAAACATAAGAGATTTAATAAAGTCAAACTGTTTAAATTACTATATGGGAAGATGGCACCTATAATTCCTAAGAACCTTATCTTTATTATGGAAGTTAGAAGTAGGTATAGACAGAGGGAATAGCTATGAGTTAATTATGTCAAGATGGTGTAAAAAATGTAGTGGTGAGAAGGAGGGATGAACTCGGAAAAGAGGTAGAATGGGGAAAATGATCTCACATAAAAGAGGTACACAATGAAGAGCTTTTAGAGTGAAAGATAAAATGGACAGGTGAAAGGCAGTGTTTGAACCTCACCCTTTTTGGAATTGGTTCAAAGAGGGAAGGACAGATATAGATCTATCTATCTATCTATCTATCTATCTATCTATCTATCTATCAGTCAGTCAGTCTGTCTGTCTCTTTGTCTATCTACTTAGGCATAGGAACCTTTCCTACATAAGAAAGAAACAGGAGAAGAAGGGGATAGAAAACTGGGGTGGGGCACTGATAAAAAGAAAGAATATTAAGGGAGATAATGGGCAGAAGCAAAACAAACTCTGGAAGAGGAACAAGACAAAAAGATAGAGAAAACAGAAAAAATAAAATGGTGGAAAATGTAGTTAGCAATAATAACTGTGAATGTGAAAGGGATGAGCTCACTTATAAAATGGAAGCAGATAACAGAATGGATCAGGAATTTGAACCCAACAATATGTTGTTTACAAGAGACATACCTGAAACAGAAACACACATAGAATTAAAATAAAGAGATAGAAGTGAATCTATTATCCTTCAGCTTAGGTAAAAAAAAGGCAAAGGTAGCAATCATGATCTCACAACAAGCAAAAGCAAAAAGAGACACAATTAAAAGACAAGAAAAAACACTGATAAAAGATACTATAGAGAATGAAGTGATGTAAAAAAATAATGGCAAGTTTCTCTGATGTCTCTTTCCTCAAATATAGGTAATTGACACAACTTCACAAAAATAATGTCTATCCTATTGTTGATAAATTTCCAAGGGATTGGAACAGGCAGCTTTCAGAAGTGAAAAATCAAAACTATCTATAATCAAATGAAAAAGTTGCCCAAATCACCATTGATTCAAGAAAGGCAAATTAAAACAATTCTAAAGTACCACTTCATAACTATCAGAAATGACAAATGCTAGAAGGGATGAGGAAAACTAGGTACACTAGTGAATTATTGATGGAGTTGTGAACTCATCTAACCCATTTTGGAGAACAATTTGAAACTATCCTAAACAGCTATAAAAGTGTGTATACTCTTTGACCCAAAAATACCATTACTAGGTTTGTACCCCCAGAGAGATCGAAGGAGAAGGATAAGGACCTATATGACAAAAATATTTCTAGCAACTCTTTTTGCGGTGGCAAACAGTTGGTAATTGAAGAAATGCTCATCAACTGGGGAGTGACTGAAAAAATTGTGGCACATGATTGAGATGAACTGCTATTATGCTATAAAAATAATGAGGGTAGTGACTATAATAAAAACATGGGAAGACTTCTATGAACTGATGCAAAGTGAAGTAAGTAGAATTAAGTTATGTATAGCAACAGCATTATTTTAATGGTTTTTAACTGTGAAAGACTTGGTCAATTCTAAAGTACTCATGATAAATATGCTATCCATCCTCCAGAAAAAGAATTTCTAAACTCTGAATATAAATGGAAGTATAGTTTTCTCACTTTTTTTCTTGCTTTTTGTGATATGGTTAATGTTCAAATGTTTTCCATGCTTTCACATGTATGAATGCTATAATATTACTTGTCTTCTCAGTGGGCCTCGGGGATACAGGTGAGAGGGAGAGAAGGTGGAACTCAAAAAATGTTATAAATAAATTATGAATATTTTTAAACTGAGGTGAACTAATCATAGTAGTTGTTTCTGATGGGTTAAGTATATTATTTGTTTCTGGAAAAACAGGAATAGGGTGAAAGGATAAAATAGACCCAAGGATCACAAAGGTGCATTACCTATGTAAAAAGGAGAATGTCCTTCTTTAGCAAAATTATCGATATATGCAATTCCCAGAGGTGTAAGTGGACTTTCCCCAATCCCACGTAGCATGTTTCCCATCATTACATATATCCACATGAGTGAACCAGATTCATTTCTGCAACCTTGGAACAAAGAAATTAGGGTTGGTTTTTTTAAAGCATAATATACTTAATTATGCAGCCTTAATTTTCCCTGAATATATAATATTCATTATCTCTTTCTTTGAATTTTTTATTGGTTTAACTAGAAACCAAATACATTCTCATAGTTTACAAATGCTCTATCTTGGAAAAAAGAAATATTTATGTTATCAAACCATTCTTAAAGTATTTTTAAAATGAAAGAATAATGCTTAATATATGAACGATGTTGCTTACCTGATTCTAATAGTATTGGTGATGTCTTATTTTCAGCTGAATGTTGATCAGTTGTGCAAGGAATGTAGGTAACCGTTGAGTTATCAAGTGTCTTAACATTTAATGATGTATCATACGAGTAACTAGGATAATATATTTGGAATACTAAAGTTATAAGATATTCACAATTTTATATACTCTCATCCTGTCATAGGTTCCCAAAGTGAGCAATACCATCCCCTGGTGGTGCTGAAATGATCCAGGGGGGCACTAGTAGCCTCAGGTACAACTGGGAGGCACTGAATAAAAATAAGGGGGTGGTGGAAGCATGAGGAAAGAAGAAAATAAAAGAAAATTTTGAAAAACTATTTGTACATGTTTCATCTGTTGTGTAACAGAGTAAAAATTGTAGTAAAAAATAATGTAGTTACATTATTTTCCAAATAAACACACAAAATTCAAGTTATAATGAATCAGTGGTAAAGTCTGCTGATAAGTCTTAACAAGCAAGTGTTGGCAGGTGTGTGGCATGTTGTCAGGAAGTACACCATGCATCAGCAGTAACATGTGCATATGATGATGTAATGACTTGCTTACAACATGATACTATTACCATACAATTAAATTAAACAAGATTGAATCATCAAAATTTCAATGCAGAGAAAAAACAACAAATTTACAATAAATTATTAAATTTAAGGTGAATTATTTTAATACACACATATATATGTATACACATATATTTGAAATTATGTAAATTTCAAAAAACTTTAAAGACTAAAGAAAGATTTCAGGGGTAGGGCACTCAGTAATTTTTTAAAGGGGGCAATAGGCCAAATAAGATTGGGAATTTCTGCTGTAGACCAATTTTATCTTGCAGTATTCTCAGCCCAATATTAGGAGGAAGAGGGAGAAGAAGAGGAGAAGAATGAGGAATAAAAGGAGGAGGGAAGTGAGGCCACAGCAGCTTCAATTCTATCAATTCTTTTCATCTCCCATACATACATGGGACTTTTCTCCCTCAAATCAGATCTAAGTGAGGCATTGGAATGGGAGTGAGGTAGTGGTGTACATATCTCTTACCATTCTTGTATGACTGCTAAAGAAAGTCTGCTATAATGAAACTGTAGTTAGATTAACTGCGAGTGTGATGTTGTCTTTAGGCCCTTAAAATCCTAAACCAGATTTACTGGATCATCCCTTTTTTTTAATATCTTTTATATCCTCATCCTATTGTTCTCAATATAATACAATTTTTCAACAAATATTTCACCAACACATAGGTACATATATGTATGCATATACGCATTACACATATGTGTATATTTGAATGAATCTGAATACATTTTAGTTTAAGCACTACTATGTGTTATATGGTATACAGTATGGTTACTGAATATAACATATTACCCCACTTTTTCTAATCTTCAATTTCTCTCTACTTCATGAATCTCTATAGGTTGTCTTCAAATATTCATGTATTTTTCCCATTCAAAAACAAACAAGCAAGCAAATGAACAACAAATAAACAAACCCTAACATCACTTTGAGCTGTACTCCTGTTTCTTCTCCTTTTCTCAACCAAACTCCTAGAAGAAACTGTCTACAACGGTTGCTTTTATTTCTTTTCCTCTCATTCACTCCTCACTCCTTTCAGTCTATGTTCGGATATCATTCTTCAACTTAAGTGGTTCTATCCAAAGTAAAGCAATGATCACCTCATTATTCCTTTTACAAAAGGTATATGTAATATTGGAGTTAATTGCTCTTTAAATATTTGGTAGAATTCACATGTAATTCCATCTAGTGCTGCATTTTTTGTTTTCCCCTTCAAGAGTTTATATTTTGTTCAGCTTTTGTTTTCTAAGATTTGATTATTTAAGCATTTTATTCCTTCTAATAATGGGAGAAATTTATATTTTTGTAAATATTTATCTATTTAATTTAGATTGTCAATTTTACTGGTATATATTTGGACATAAGAGCCTAATAATTTATTTCTTCTTTATAAATTGTGAATTTGTATTGTTTATTTTTGATACTAGTAACTGAATTTGCATTTTAAAATCAAATTAAATATTTACCTATTTTATTGCTTTTGTTCCAAAAATTATATTTTATTTATTGTTTCAATAAATTTAAACTTTTAATTTAGTTAATATAACTTTTCATTTTCAGAAATCCCTTTTGCTTAATTGGGTGATTTAATTATTATTATTTTTTCTTTCTAGGGATTTTTTGGTACATAACTAACTTGCAGATCTTTTTTTATTAATATAAGCGAGCAGATATCCTTTTAAATTAATTAATTAATTAATTTTCTTGTTTACATCATTCATTTCCATAAAATTTTGAGTTACAAATTTTCTCCCTATCTTTCCCCCACCCACAACCCCAAAACAGCCATCCCACTGTATAACCCCTCCCCCAACCTGTTCTCTCCTATGTCCTCCCCCATCACCCCTCTGATTTTCTGATAGGGATGGATCTCCCTACCCCAATGCCTGTATATATTAATTCCTAGTTGCATGTAGCTAATCACACACACATCTATATTTTTAGCATTTGATTATAAAACATTAATTCTAGATTCTTTCCCTTCCTCCCTCATCACCCATCCCCACTGGATAGACAAGCAGTTCAATACAGGCTGTACATGTGTAGTTACACAAAATACCTCCACAATGGACATATTGTGAGAGACTGATTATATGTCCCTCCTTCCTATCCTGTGTCCCACCCCACACTTTGTTCTATTCTCTACCCTGTGCTTATCCCTTTACAGAACTGCATGCTTCCGGAAACCCCACTGTCTATCCTGCCCTCTTGCCATCATCCCACCTCTCATCCCCATCCCTGTTACTCTCCTGTAGGGCAAGATACCCAGTTTAGAGTTTATGTCATTCCTTCCCTAAGCCAAATTCAATGAGAGTAAGGTTGACCCTTTCCCTTTTGCCTTCCTGTTCTTCCCCTCCATAATAACAGTTACCCCTTCTCTCTTCTATAGGTGATGATTAACCTCATTCTGTCTCTCTCTGTCTTCTCTCATTCTATTCCTCTCCCACCTCAGAATTTCACCTTTTAAAGTATCATACCTTCCTATTCAAATGATCTGGTACCCTCTATGTACACATATATACACATACTTAGATATGTATTCATAAGCATATAGGTAGGTGAAGGGAATACAAATGTGTATATATATATATATATATATATATATATATATATACCCTCCTACATAATAATATGTGTATGTAGACATGTGTGTGTATATCTGTATGTATGTATATATGTATGTATGTATGTATACATTTGTATTCCCTTCACCTACCCTCATATTAAGAAAAGTTTCATAAGATTTTTCAATGTTGTCAGGTAAATAGTTCAACTTTGATAAGTCCCTTTCAAGGTTCTTTTCCATATGGCAAATTTGACTTTTTAAGGCATTCTTCTTCTCATTGGCTTTTTGCACCTTTTTTTCCCATTTGAGTTAATCTATTTTTAAGGTGTTATTTTCTTCAGTCAGGTTTTTTACTCTCTTTTCATGATTTTCTTGCATCATTCACATTTCTCTTCCCAATTTTTCCTCCACTTCTCTTATTTGGCTTTCAAATCCTTCTTAAGCTGCTCTTTGGCTTATAACCAGTCTACATGTTTCTTGGAAGCTTTTGGTGTGGGAGTTCTGACTGTGTTGTCTTCCTCCCATTCCATGCTTTGATCCTTTTTGTCACCCAAAAAGGAATCTGAAGTTGAATTGCTGTTCTTACTTTGCTTCCTTTGCCTTCTCTTCTTGCCAATCAATTACTTGACTTTTTAGCTCTGTGGAACTCTGCTTCAAGAGATGAGAGTTCTGTCCTAAATTTCAGGGGTTTTCACAGCTGCTGGAGCTATTAGAAGGCCACTACAGCTCCTACCAGACTTGGTTCACTGAAAATGCAGCCAAGGATCACCACCCAAGACCATGGTCCTGATCCAGGCAGCTTAAGGCAAGAGCACTTAGCCTCTGAATGATTACTTGGCCTCCCTGCAGTCTGCAGGCCAGGAGCCCTGAAGCAACTATATAGAGGCAGCTGCAGAGCTGCCACTTCTGCTGCTTCCCTGTCCTGTAGGAGTTTTGGCCAGATCCTCTCCCCTGAATTTAGCTGAGTTCCACTAACCTTTCACTTAGTCCTTATTTCTTATGGCTTGATAATTTTGGAAATCATCACAGCTGCTGCTGATCCACTCTTCTGAAGGCTCCAGTCTTGCCTGTCCTGGTGGCTGCAGGGCCAAATCGTGGTTTCTGTCCTACCTGGTTTTGGCTCCCAACATACTGTGATGAGCCTTTCCTGTCCCACCTGCTGAGCTGCCTTAAGTGGGAGATGTGTTTTTCTGCACTTTTGTGAGTTTTGGAGCCCTAAAACTTTTTTAGAGTCATATTTTATGGATATTTGAGGTGATTATGGGGGAGCTGCAGAGTGTTCCTGCTTCTTGACTCTTGAGTCATCCTTTCTCACTGTGTTGAATTAGCTACATCCCATAAATTTTGATATTTTGTGCTGTATTTTAATTACATTTAATTACATGTAATTTTAATTACATTTAAGGAATTTATCAATTGTTTCTGTGGTTTTTTCCAAGATCAACTATTCTTTTTTTACTACGTATTTCATTAATACTTCCAGATTACATCTAAAATTTTTGGCATTCAATTGTAATAAAAATTAGTTTTTAAATGAAACCATCCTGCTTATCATTCTTATGGCATAATAGTATTCTATCACTATCATATACCCTAACTTATTCATCCATTCCCAATTGGTTTCCCTTATATTTCCTATTCTTTACCACCACAAAATGGGCTGCTCTATGTTTTTTGTACAAATAGAGAAATTTTCTTTTTTTCCCTATCTCTTTGGGATATAGACTAATTGTGGTATTGTTAATATGTATGATTTTGTAGCCCTTTAGACAGAGTTCCATATTGACCTCCTGAATTATTCAATTATACTTCACAATTCTACCAGCAGTGAATTAGTGTCCCAATTATTCAAAATTTATCATTTTGAATTTGATAGGTATGAATTGTTTAAATTTAATTTGCATTTGTCTAATCAGTAATGATTTAGAGAATTTTTTTCATGTGACAATATATAACTTTGATTTCTTCTTCTGTAAAGTGCTTTTTCATATCTTTTTAAATCATCTATCAATTGGGAATGGCTTATTTTAATAAATTTAGCTTCTTTTTCTATGATATATTTATCAGAGAAATTTGCTTTAAAATTCCCCCCCCTTTTCTTTATTTACTCTGAGTTTGATTATGTTGGTTCTGTTTCTGAAAAAAAACTTTTCATTTAAATAATCAGATTTATCATTTTTTTATCCCCTCAGTCTTATCATTTGTTTGGTCTTAAATTCTCCCCTTATTCATAGATACAACAGATAAAATTTCCCATGCTCATCTAATGTGCTTATTATATCATACATTATGCCTAAATAAGGGACACATTTTGACCTTATTTTGATACAGGGTGTATGATGTTAGTTTATAGGTAGTCTTTTGCTAAAATGCTTTCCAGTTTTCTCAGCAGTTTTGGTCAAATAGTAAGGTCTTGTTCCAAAAGCTTTAATCTTTGGGTTTATCAAATACTAAATTATGATAGTCCTTTACTATTGTGTATTGTGTATCTAATCCATTCCACTGATCCACCACTCTATTTCTTAATCAGTAGAAGATTGCTTTGATAATTATCCCCTTTGCAATACATTTTGGAACCTGGCAAAGCTAAGCCACCTTCCTTTCCTTTCAAAAATTGATTTCTTTTATAATCTTGACCTTTTGTTCTTTCACATAAATTTTGTCAGCTTTTCTAGCTCTATTTGATATATTCCAGTAGTTTGATTGGTATCACACTGAGTAAATAAATTAATTTAGGTAGAATGATAATTTGCATTATGTTGGTTCAGTTTGCCCATGAGCAATAAATATTTTTCCTACTTTTTAGATATGACTTAATTTGTGTGAAAAGTCTTTTGTAATTGTGTTTATATCATCTCTGGGTTTACTTTCTACTTGGGAAAGTATTTTATATTGTCTGCAGTTATTTTAAATATTAATATGTCTCTTTCTATCCTTTGCTAATGGGTTTTGTTGTTAGTGTATAGAAATGCTGATGATTTACATGGGATTATTTTATATTCTACAGCTTCACTAAAGTTATTTTTTCAATTAGTGTTTTTGTTGATTCCCCAGCATTATTTATGTATTCTATCATATCATCTGCAAAGACTGATTGTTTTTTCTTCATTGTCTGTTTTTTATTACGTTAATTTCCTTTCCTTGTCTTCTCCCTACAGCTATCATTTATAACATGATATTGAAAAATAATGGTTAAAATGGATATTATTGCTTACTGTAGCACCAATACAATAGTCACAGCACCAAGAGCAACTGTAAATATGCTGGCATAGTATTCAAATGCAAAATATAATAGACTCTCCATATAAAAGATGGAAGCAAGACATTTATTAAAACACCAGAGAGCCAAATCCTAACAGCAGGAAACCAAATCCATCATAGAAGCAAAGAAGTTAATAAAACATAACACCTCAGAGAACCACACCATCCTTTAGTCTTCCCACAAACCAACACTCACAAGCCTAGCTGTCTGCCTGGGTGCATCCTCTCCTCCCTTCTTTGCTAAGTGTTCCAACTCCGCCCTTTTTGTGGGCTCTGCTGCACCCTTCAGCAAGCACCTCCCACCACAGTCTAAATGTGATTATATTGATCCTATTAGGGGACAAGGAAGATCTTCAAAAGCAAGGGAGGTCTTCAAATCCCTATTGCCATTATACTTACCAGTAGGATTTTGTTGAGTGAGCTTTAAATTTATCCCTGTTACGTAAAATGCTTACTCTTAGTTTTAGATAGATACTACTTACAATTTTAAGAAAGACTCCATTTATTCTTAAGGTTTTTAGGTTTTTTTAGTAAAAAGCTTCTTTTACAGAGCAGAGCCAAGATGGCAGAGTAGAAGCACAAACTTGGCATGGGTTCTTGTTCCAAACAATTCCAATATCTGTAAAAAAAAAATGATTCCAAAGAAATTCTAAAGCTACGGAATCCACAGATGACAGAGAGAAACCCACTGAAGACAGCCCAGCAGGCCAACAGGAAAGGTCTGTTGAAGCACACTGGGACCCAAACGCAGTCCCACAGGAGCACTGTGATTCCAGCCACAGGGCAGCTCAGACCAGCAGCAGCCAGAGAAGGCTTCAGGAGAGTGAATAATCAGCAGCTGTGGCAGCTTCCAGACTTCTCAACCCATAAATGCTGAAGTAAAAGTTCACTGTGGAACTCTACTGGATGGAAGGGGTGGACGGAAGAGCAGTATCTGGCTCCTGCCCCTGGGAGGAGAAGTGGTGGAGGTGTGGAGGCTCATCCACATAGCTGCCTCAGGAGCTCCTGACCTACAGATTGTAGGGGGACCAAGCAACCATTCAGAGGGTAATCACTCTTGCTTTAACCAGTGTATTTGCCAGATGGAAAAGGAATTTGAAAAATTCACTGAAGAGAATAACTCCTTCAAAATTAGATCAGAGGAAATGGAAGCTAATGACTTTATGAGAAATCAAGATACTATAAAACAGAGGCAAACAAATGAAAAAATAAGGCAATATGAAATATCTCATAAGAAAAACCACAGACCTGGAAAGTAGAACCAGGAGAGATAATTTAAACATTATTGGACTACCTGAAAGCCATGATATAAAAAAGAACCTAGACACCATCTTTCAAGAAATTATCAAGCAAAATTGCCCTGATATTCTAGAACCAGAGGGAAAGATAGAATTGAAAGAATTCGCTGATTGCTTCTTGAAAAAGATCCCAAAAAGAAAACTCCTAGGAATATCATAGCCAAATTCCAGAGTTCCCAGATCAAGGAGAAAATAATGCAAGCAGTCAGGAAGAAACAATTTGAGTATTGTGGAAATACAATCGAGATAACACAAGACGTAGCAGGTTCTACATTAAGGGATCAAAGGGCTTGAAATATGATATTCTGGAGGTGTAATGTTAATGGAATATGAAGATCTTCCATGCCCCTTTGTACTGGCACTCAGTAAACAGGCATTTAGAACCTTACTTCAAGTTAACACCTTGTTTAAGCTATTTAACTAACATAGAAGCAGTTAACACCTTGTGAATAGTTAACAACTCAACAGGAAGGGGCAGAACAGGGAGGAGCTATACTGTATATAAGGAGGAGAACCAGCAGGACAGTCAGATTTTCTCTCAGTGACCACCTGGAGACTGTACCTTTTTGCTGAGACCCTCCTTCTGCAACTTTACTGAGAACTTCCAAGAACCAGGCTGAGGAGCTATCATTAGTGTGAGAGGGATCCCTGCTTGAGAGAATCTGTTCTATTGTGAAAGCTTGGGAATGTGGGTGTTCACTGCATTAACCATGTGTATCAACTTTGTGACTACTGTAATGACTTTGGCTTTCTGGTTCTGGGACTTGTCTTTCTGGGTCTGGGATTTGATTTTTTGGTATCTGAATACAGGCTTTAGTTCTGCCCTCTACGTGGAGAGTTTGCTGCATTTTGTAATTCACAACTATACCAGTATATTCATGACCACCATGGGTGTTGTGAATATTGCATTACTGTTACAGGAGGTCAAAGTAGCTAGGACTAAAACCAAGAATTACCTACCCAGCAAAACTGAGTAAAATGCTTCAAGGGAAAATATGGTCATTCAATGAAATAGAGGATTTTCAAACATTCTTGATGAAAAAAAAAAGACTTTCAAATACAAGAAGCAAGAGAAACATGAGAATGTAAACAGGAAAAAGGAATCATAAGGAACTTATTAAATTTGAACTATTCACATTCCTACATGGAAAAATGATAACTGTAACTCATAAGACTTTTCTCAGTATGAAGATAATGGAAGCAAATATATGTATATATGTATACATACATATATATGTATGTATAGGAGGGTGTATGTGTATATAAATATATATGTGGGTGTGGACATATGTATGTTTATGTATACACAGAGGGCACAGGAGAGTTGAATATGAAGGGATGGTATCTAAAAAGTAAAATTTAAGAGGTGAGAGAGGAATTTATTGGAAGAAGGAGAAAGGGAAAGATAGTTTAGGGTAAATTGTCTCATATAAAAGAAGCAAGAGAAAACTGTTGCAAAGGAGGGGAAGAGCAGGGAGGTGAAAGGAATGGAACAATATTACTCTCATTGAATTTGGCTTAAGGAGGGAATAACATACACACTCAATAGGGTATCTTACCCTACAGGAAAATAGCTAGGCAGGGGATAAGAGCAGGTTGATAGAAGGGAGGGCAGATTGGGGGAGAGGGTAGTTAGAAGCAAACATATGAAAAGGGATAGGGTTAATGGAAAAATTAGAATAAGTCGGGGGCAGGATAGTATGGAGAGAAGTATTGTTGGTCTTTCACAATATAATAATTATGGAAATGATTTGCGTAGCTATACATGTACAACTATATTGAATTGCTTGTCTTCCCAGCCGGGGAGGGTGAGGAGGGAAGAAGGGAAAAAAAATCTGGAACTCAAAGTTTTAAAAACACCTTTCAAGAAATTATCAAGCAAAATTCCCCTGATATTCTAGAACCAGAGGACAAAATAGAAATTGAAAGAATTCACTGATTCTTTCTTGAAAAAGATCCCCAAAAGAAAACTCCTAGGAATATCATAGCCAAATTTCAGAGTTACCAGGTCAAGGAGAAAATACTGCAAGCAACGTTTTGACATGTTTTCTACATACAACTGGGAAATAAGATATTTTGGGGGTATAGAAAGCCATCTTGCTGTTCTAGAAGGTTATGGGGGTAATGGGAAAGAATATAAGATAGAACAGATTAGGGAAGGGTTATTCAGGAGGATTGCTAATTTGGGGTGGGGTAGGGGAAAGATGGGGAGGAGAAATTGTAACTCAAAATTTTGTGGAAATGAATGTTGGAAATTAAAAATAAATTATTTTTTTAAAAAAGCTTCTTATATGTCAATTAAGATAATCATATGATTTTTGTTGCTTTTGTTACTGTTATTGATATTTATTAATAATGTTTATACTTTTTTCTTTTCTATTTTTGAATCAGTCTTACATTCCCATTATAAAACTTACTTAGCCAGAATATATGATTTTTAAAAGTGTATATTGCTATGAACTCCTTCTTATTGTTTTATTTAAGGAAATATTCACTAAGGGAATTGATTTAATGTTTTCTTCATTTTTTTCTCTCACTGGTTGAGGTATCAAAACTTTCTTTGTGTCATAGTAGAAATTTGGTAGGGTTCCTACTTTGCCTATTTTATCAAATAATTTATGTAGTATTAACATAAATTGTTTTTTGTAAGGTTTGGTAGAATTCACATGTAAATCCACCTGGTCCTGGAGATTCTTCCTTTTAAGCACACTTATGGCTTGTTTAATTACTTTTTTTGCAAGATTGGGCTGTTTGATTATTCTCCTTCCTCTTCTGTTAATCTGGGGAGTTTATGTTTCTTTAAATATTCCTTCATTTCACTAAGATTGTCAGTTTTACTAACATATATTTGAGCAAAATAACTAGTAATAAATGCTTTAATTTCATATTTAATTGTGGTTCATTCATTCCTTTCATTTTTGAGGCAAATAATTTGTGTATCTTCATTCTTCTTTAAAAAATAAATGAACTAATTGTTTATTTCATTGTGGTTTTTTTGCATAAAACAATCTGCTTAGTTTATTAGTTCAAGTGTATTTTACTTTCAATTTCATTAATCTTTTTATTTTCAGAATTTCCATTTTGGTGTTTAATTGACAATTTTTAATGCGTCCCTTTTCTAGCTTTTTAAGCTGCATGCTCAATTCATTGATATTTTTTCTTTCTTTTATGGATGCATGTGTTGAGACATATGTTTCTCTTAAGTACTGCTTTGACAGCATCCCATTGAATTGTCTATAATGAAATTATTGGTTGTATCTTTGATTTGTCCTGTGACCTATTCATTCTTTAGGATGACATTATTTAATTTCTAATTAATTTTAATCTATGCTTCCATTTCCCTTTATTGAATATAATTTTAATTGTATTATTTTTCAAAGGGGGTGCATTTCACATTTTTGCTTTTCTGAATTTGACTATGAGGTTTTTATGTCCAAATATGTGGTCAATTTCTGTGAAGGAGTCTTGTGTAACTGTCAAAAAGTATACCCCTTTCTATTCCCATTCAGTTTTCTCTGGTGGTCTATCAAATCTATCTTTTCAAAGATTCTATTCAACTGCTTAAATTCTTTCTTATTATTTTTTGTGGCTAGATTTATCTAGTTCTAAGAAGATGAAATTCAGGTTCCCAACTAGTATATTTTTACTGTTCATTTCATCTTGCAATTCATTTAACATCTTAAAAGAATTTAAATGCCTTGACATTTGGTTCATATATGTTTAGTATTGATATTACTTTATCTTCTATGGTGCTTTTTAGTAAGATGTAGTTTCCCTGCTTATTCTTTTTTATTAGGTTTATTTTTACATTTGCTTTTTCTAAGATCTTGATTGCTGCCCCCTTCTTTTTTACATCAGCTGACGCATAGTGGATTCTGCTCTAGCTCATTATTTTAACTCTGTGTGCATCTCTGATTTTTAAGTGTGTTTCTTGTGAACAACATATTGTTGCATTCTGGTTTTTAATTCATTCTGCTATCTACATTTGTGTTATGGGTGAATTTCAAACAGTATCTACTCTCCCTCCTACCCCAATTTCCCCTCAATTGTAAAAGCTCTTTTGTGTCTCTTTAAGTGAGGTAATTTTTTCTATTCTTCCCCTCCTTTACCCAGTTTCCCAGGGCATTCCTCTTTCTCGCCTATCCATTTTTTTTTCTTCATCTCAACATGATGAACTGCCACCCATTACCTCTTTCTGTGCAGTATCCTTCTAATTGTTCTAATAATGATAATGTTGTTAGAAGATATATATTATCATCTCCTGACAGAGAAAGGAAAATAGTTTATTTAATCTTATTGAGTCTCTTTTGGTTCCCTTTCATGTTTCCTGTTTTATACTTCTCTTCAGTCTTGTTTTTGAAAGTCTAATTTTCTTTTAAGCTCTGTTCTTTTCATGAAGAAAGCTTGCACATCCTCTATTTCATTAACTATCCATTCTTCCCCCTCTCCAAAGAATTATGCTTAGTTGTATTGAGTAGGTTATTCTTGGTTGTAATCCAGTGCTAGCAAAATTCCCCATAATCCCTTTCTACCACTTGCCAGGTCCCCTTAACCTCTCTAATTTGAGAGCTCCTGAAGCTGTTGCTGCTTCTTTCACCACTACCTAGTTTTAACACTGGAGTTTCATTCATGCACACTTGAGGCCAGCCTCTACCCCTATGTTAGGGATTTCTCCTTCCAGCCTCCTCAGTTGTCTTTAATTGGAAGAATGTCTCACCCTGTTCTTTTGCTAACTCTGCCTTTCCAGAATTCTGTTTAAGCCAATATTTTTAGGTTGTTTGGATGGAAATGTTGGGAGAATTTGGCTGAGTACTTCCTCCACTCTGTCATCTTGGCTCCAACCCCAGAAATCCTTGACCCATTTATTCTTTAGGATTGTTATTCAGTTTCTGATTAATTGATAATCTTTGCTTTAAAAGCCCTCTACTGAATGTGATTTTTATTGAATCATGGTTGGGAAAATTACATTTAATAGTTCTTTTCTGCACTTGTTTGTGAGCTCTTATGCCCTAATAATGGCCAATTTTTTGAAGATGCCATGCAAAGTGGAGGATCATGAAAGACATTATCTGTCAGATGTAAGAATTGGGGAAGCATTCATGACCATACAAGAGATAGAGATGTACATAGGAGGTAAATTGGACAATTTTTATTACATAAAATTAAAATTTTTGCACAAATAAAAGATGTAGCTAAAATTGGAAGAAAATAGGAAAACTTGGAGCAAATCTTTGCAGTAAATTTCTCAGTTAATGGTCTCATCTTTAATAACTATAAATAAATAGGTCAAATTTTTTAGAATAAGAATTATTTCCTCCAAAAACTCTTTATGGAAAGGGCTATCCACATCCAGAGAAAGAATTACAGAAAAGAAAATTACAGAAAAATTACAGAAAAGAATTACTGAATGAAGATTGAAGCAAACTATTTGCTCTCTCTTTTGTTTTGTTCGTTTTTTCTCATTGTTTATTCCATTGAATTCCATTCCAACTTGAATAATGTTTAATGTGAAGGTATTTGTAGAACCTGTATTAGATTGCATGCTGCCATGGGAGGGGATGGGAGAGAAGATAGAGGTGGGAGAACATTAAGAATTCAGGGAATTGTGGAACTGAATGTTGTAAATTAAAAGTAAATAATTTTCTAATGGAAAAAAGAATTAAAGTTATTTCCTAATTAATAAATGGTAAAAAGATATGAATAGGCAATTTTCAGAAGAAATCTAAGCCATCAATAGACATGAAAAATGCTCCAAATCACTACTAATTAGAGAATTTAAAATTAAATCAACTTTGAGGTACTGTCACACCCATCAGACTCACTAAGATAAAAAAACCCACAGGAAAATGACAGATGCAGGAGGACCCTCTAGAAAAATAGGTTCTTTAAAGCAAAACCTATTAAACTGCAAATACCCTATCATCTAGCAATAGCATTAGTAGGACCAAGCCATAAAAGATCAAAGAAAGAGGAAAAGATTTTTACATACACACACACACACACATCTGTGCCACCATAGAGTTAGTTCACTAATGTATCCAAAATCATTTCACAGTTGTCATTAAAAGTTTAAAATTAATCACATCATTTAAAAATTTTCAGTAACATTTTCTGATTCACTGGTTTTTACTGTGGAGGTCCAGAGTTTGTCTAAGATTTGCCTATAATAGGACCAAAGGGCACCTGATTCAGTGCACATTTACTAGGATGTGAAAGTTAGCAATTATACTCCTTCAGTCTTTGGGATGGCTTGTATGTGACTTCCCAGTTTTCCTTTGTAATATTATTTCCTACTATTGCCCCTGTATATTCTGACTACTTTATACTTACTCTAATAACTTGAATTGGGTAAGTAGTCAGGGGGGTGGAGAGCCAAAATACTTGACTCAGCACTCAGATAATGTGGGAGGCCAAGGGGGCCTGATCCAGGACTCAGATCAAAATCTTGTCAGCTAGCTCTAAAGGAAATCCTTTGAGATGCAGCTTCAAAAGTTTGCTCCTGTAATATTTGATATGGGCTATATTTAAAAGGATGTTATTTGAGTTTCAATATCAAAGGCTCTACCCTAAGATGTTAGTCATCTAGATGACAAATCTTTATTAAATTATCCATTCTGTGCTGCTTTCAGAATATGACAGACTAAGATAATAATGGGAAAACTTGAGTCCTATTCATTTATCTCATTGCTTTATGAAAGCCTTGTCCTAAGAATTTATTCTGATTCATTCATTCTGGATCATTCTCATTCACATCTCCAGCCATGCCTAATGCTGGACACTGAGCAACTTTTGGCACAGGGGGACCAGAATGGGATATAATTTTAATACAGGCAGGATTGAAAGTCAATTTTTCCTTACTCCATGTCTTGCACTCTATTTATTGTAGCAGAATGTTCAGTGTAAAGGATAGTGAGGAGATCAAGATTATGAATTTGACATATTGGAAGATTGACTACAGTAAAGATTTACAGCATGCAAAACTAGAGAATCTTTCAAGGTACTTTCTTCATTGAAGGTTGTAATCTTATATTTAAAAGTACTCTGAAAAGCCTACACAGAAAACAAACAAATTAAAAAGCATGAAATTGCCACTATAAATGTTTCAGACTATTGTTCTATATGGAATGTGAGAAATCTCAGGAAATATAATGACCATCCATATGCTCCATATAATCCCTTAATTTTACAGATGAGGACCTAAAGCACAGAGACTTGTAGGGCTTTCCTAGGGTCGCTCAGCTAGTAAAGACTGAGCCAAAACTTGGGTACAGTTACCCTGCTTCCAGGACTCATGTTCTTTACAATAGATCCTATTGTTTTGTTCTATAATGATTAAAAATTTAATTTACAGGATTCTTTGGCTATGTAGAAGTAAACCAGACACCAAAATGTTTTCCAAAGACATTGCTAAGGTACCACAATCATTATAATTATCATGCTCCTCAAAGAGGCATGAATGTCCATTAATTCACTAACCATATGGCTAGTCAGCCCATAAGTCTAGGTAAAGAATTGGAAATGAAAATTTCAAAGTCAGTGAAATATAATACAGTTTATCTTACCTATCATGGACAAAAAAGAACTTCTGCCATCTAAACAATACCTGAATCATAAGTTTTTATTTAAAAAATTTCAGGGTTTAGGGAACAGAGCCAAGATGGTGGTATAGAAGCAGAAAATGCCACAGCTCACACGTAGCTACCTCAAATACCCATACAATATAGCTCTAAATAAATTTTAGGTTCCAAAACTCACAAAAATACAGAAAAACACATCTGCTGAAGGCAGCTCAGCAGGAAAGGCTCATCACAGCATGCTGGGAGCAGAAAACCAGCCCAGCCTGAAGCCATGGCTTGGCCCCAGGGTGGCCAGGACAAGCCACAGCTGGAGACTTCAGGAGGTGAATCAGTGACATCTGTGGCAGTTCCCAGAATTATCACGCCATGAAAAACAAGGACTAAATGAAAGGTTAGCAGAACTCACCTAAATTTAGGGGAGAAAAGCAGTCGGGCCTAACTGCCTCCAGGGCAAGGAAACAGGAGAAGTGGGAGCCGTGCAGCCATGAGCATGCAAAGGGAGGAAAGTAAGAACAGCAATAAAACTCTAGACTCCTTCTTTGGGTACAAAAAGGATCAAAGTGTGGAATAGGAGGAATACAACACAGTCAGAACTCCCACACCGAAAGCTTCTAAGAAACATGTAGACTGCATACAAGCCAAAGAACAGCCTGAGAAGGATTTTGAAAACTAAATAAGAGAAGTGGAAGAAAAATTGGGAAGAGAAATGAGAATGATGGAAGAAAATCATGATAAGAGAGTCAACAACCTGACTGAAGTAAGTAATATCTTAAAAATAGGTTGACTCAAATTGATAAAGAGGCCCAAAAGCCAATGAGGAGAAGAATGCCTTAAAAAATCGAGTTTGCCAGATGGAAAAAGAATCTCAAAAGCTTTCGGGAGAATAATTCCTTCAGAATTAGAGTGGAGCAAATGGAAGCAAATGACTTTATGAGAAATCAAGATACTATTAAACAGATCCAAACAAATGAAAAATTAGAACACAATGTGAAGTATCTCCTTGAATAAAACCACTGACCTGGAAAATAGTTCCACAAGAGACAATTTAAAAATTCTTGGGCCGCCTAAAAGTCATGATCAAAAAATGAACCTAGAAAGCATCCTTCAAGAAATTCTCAAGGAAAATTGCCCTGATGTTTTAGAACTGTACGGCAAAATAGAACTTGAAAGGATTCAGCAATCACATCTTGAAACAGTAATCCCCGAAAGAAAACTCCTAGGAATGTTATAGCCAGCTTCTGGAGTTCCCAGATCAAGGAACAAATATTACAAGCTGCCAACAAGAAACAATTTGAATACTGTGGAAACACAACCAGGATAACCCAGGATCTAGCAGCTTCTACATTAAGGGATTGAAGGGCCTTGAATATGATATTCCAGACATCAAGGGAGCTAGGATTAAAACCAAGAATCACCTACCCAGCAAGACTTGATTATAATGTTTCAGAGGAAAATATGGTCACTCAATGAGTTGGAAAATGTTCAAGCATTCTTGCTGGAAAAAACAGAACTGAAAATAAAATTTGACACTCAAATACAAGAAGCATGAGAAGGTAAATATGGAAAAGAAATCATAAGGAACCTATCAAAGTTGAACTATTTACATGCCAAAATGGGGGAAAAAAACGATAATTGTAACTTATAAAACTTTTCTCGGTACGAGGAAAGGTGAAGGGAATACAAATGTATATATACGTATACATACACATAAGTCTATATGTCTGAGTTTGTGTGTGTATTTGTACATAGAGGTCACAGGATCAGTTGAATGGGAAGGGATTATACTTTGAAAGGTGAAATTGTGATGTGGGAGAGGAATAGACTGAAAGGAGACAGGGAGAGACAGAATAGGGATAATCATCTCATATAAAAGAGACAATGCATAACAGTTACAGTGGAGGGAAAGAGAAGGTAGGCAAAAGGGAAAGGGTCAACCTTACTCTCATTGAATTTGGCTTATGGAAGGAGTAGCATAAACCCTAAACTGAGTGTCTTGCCACATAGGAGAGAAGGGGGTAGGGGGATGAAAGATGGGATGACAGATGGGAGGGCAGTGTTAGGGGAGAGAGTTGCTAGAAGCACACACTTTTGTAAAGGGACAGGGACAGGGTAGAGAATAGAACAAGAGGAGGGTGAGATAGGAAGGAGGGACATATAATCAGTCTCTCACAATATGTCCACTGTGGAGATGTTCTGCATAATTACATATGTACAGTGTGTATTAAATTTCTTGTCCTTCCAGTGGGCGTGGGTGACGAGGGAGGAAGGGAAAGAATCTGGAATTTAAAGTTCTATAATCAAATGTTAAAAATATATATATGTATATAATAATAATAATAAGTATTCTTATTATTAACTACATGCAATTGGGAATTAACATATACAGACACTGGGGTAGGGAGACCCTTCCTGCCCTACTGGAAAGTTAGAGGGGTGATGGGGGAGGACATAGGAGAGAGCAGATTGGGGATTGGGCTATATAGTAGGATAACTGTTTTGGGATAGTGGGTAGGAGAAAGATGGGGAGAAAAATTCATTACTCAGAATCTCATGGAAATGAGTGATGTAAACAAGAAAATAAATAAATTGATTAAAATTGAAAAAAAATTTCTAATGTGCCATGTTGAAAAACAGATAGTTCCCTTCAGTATCAAGAAGATATAAATTTGTGTTATATTTCTAATACACGTGCTGTGCTACCCAGTAATAATTATTGAAACTCTCAGTGCTCCTGGCAATTCTTTAAAATTATAAATTGAAAAGCAGGCACTAATGATCATAGTTAGAAGGAATTTCCTCATCAGTAATTTCCTATCCTAATGATATCACAGACTTTTCAAAAAGTTAAATATTTTTAAATCTGCTACCCAGACAATATTTAATTTGGAATTAGAAGCAGCCAGACATTAAACCTGAGCCTCAACCCATTGCTTTTTCTCCTGTCATATATTCTAAGATAAGGGAACTATTCATTTAGTTAATTGACCTGCTTTTCTCATACTTTTCTTCCTCCTCCCCTCACTGTTAAAACTACTGGTTACTACACACTGAAATGAAGCACACATTGTGTGGAAAGTGATAAACACCTCATTCACTTTCCTGTAATTTCTTAAATATTTTTCTTGTTCATAAGCTTATGTAGTAAGCTCTAAAACTTACAAATACAAGTAAAAAGCTAACCCCCCATTTTCACAAATTTATCTCTTCTGAAAAAGAAGCTACTATTATAATTGTTTAATACTTACTATCCCATGAGGAAATGAGGCAATGCAGTTAAAATACTTCCAGCTCCCATAATGAGACACCCAATTCCAAGTATTCTTGGTATGTGAAATCTGGCTCCATAATGACTTACCAGTGTAATTAACAGCAAATTGCCTAGAAGAACAATGGCATTTCAGTATGATGTTCAATAAATACAGTACAACTTGAGCACCCAGTAATGTCGGGCCATTACTTTGGTAGGCACTAAAGGAGGACAGATGAAATACAAATATTGTGGCTATTGCCTCCATCCTAAAGTATTTTATAATCTAACTAATGACACAGAACTTACATATATGAAGTAAAACTGGTGCTAAGTACAGTAATATTGCATAGTCAGAGGTCAAATAAGGGGGGAAATAATCAAGGAAAGACTCAGAAAGTTTGTGGACCTTATGTTGAATATTAAACATTTATTAGGGCTTATTTGGAGAAAAAAAGAAAGAACATTAACAAAATTTCATGAAAAAGATGAGAATGAATGGGATATCTGTTATTTAGCATGGCCAAATAGTTCACATGATTGAAGTTAACAATATATGACAGGACAATATCCAGGTCACTTCTAAGTATGGGCCATCACCTGGTTAAATTATGAAGAGATAACACATGAAATCAGAGGTAACAAAGATGAAGGAAAATACAGTTTAAAATGCCCAAATGGAACAATGTATTATGAGTTTATTTAATATTTAGAATTAAAATAAGACTCCCTGAGGTTTCTGAGTTAAGTCTTGTTCAGAGTTCTGAGACAGCAAGCACTTATGTGCCCATGACAAGAGATACAGAGAATTGAGGGTGGAAGAGAAATCAGAAGAGGGAGAGAGACAAAGGTGTCAAGGAAATACTTTGAAACAAGATAACAAATAATTGCTGTTAATAAACAATCCATCTCTGATGGACTTCTTTGTTTTTTCAAGCACTGATATATCATACTAATTTTAATTAAATAAAAATTACCGATTTCAAAACTTCCATCAATTAAACCAGCTTGAGATGTTGTTATGCCAAATCTTCTTTCTATATGAATGATGGAACTTTTCATGTAAATTCCTATTATTGTTTTGCACATATAGGTGAAGATAATGGCAACCATGAATATCTGTGCAGGGAATAAAATGGAAAGGAAAATGTGCTTGAATAAAAACTCAGAAGAGTTTTTGTGTTTGCATACATTATCTTAGGTTATCTTTACCTCACTCAAAATATGGTATTCATTTTTAAGATATGGCCACTGCTTTTTCCACTCTTGTCCTTACCAAGAAAGGACTCCTGTTCCCTTGCAGCTGCACATATTACTGCTTCGCAGGGTTCCTAATCCCTTGTGACTGCCTGTAACAAGGCTCCTCAGGGCCTGCTTGTGAATGCAAACTTCCCTTTATGCTCTGGAATGTCTTTGTCTAGAGAGCTTCTGTAGTTCCCTCTTAAGACCTTCTGCTAGTGTTACAACTACATCGGTTTGGCGTTGGCTCCTAACCTTCTGTTTCAAACGTCTTCCAAGTTCCTAAGTTTTCTTGGGCTGACAAAACGTCTCGCCTAAATGTTTGTTTTCTCTCTTACTACAGAATTTGGTTTGAGGTGTTATTTGAAAGTTGTTTGGAGGGCAATATGGGAAAAGCTCTGTTCTAGGGCTTCCTCCACTATGCTCTCATAGCTCCACCACCAGCCCAGTCTATTGATCAGTCTATGATTTCTGTAACTCCATATCACTGCATCTTTTGACACTGCCTTTGCTCTTCCTATCTGGGATGGCACTCTGGCATTAGGATCTCTGGAAATCATGTCTCCATTCTCTGATGGATTTAATCCACTAAGCTTTGGAACACCTGCCTTGGGCTTGAGTTATCTTGATTGATAACTGAGAGCAAACTCACTTATTCCACTCATTTTTGCTGGCCCCAGACTAGATCATGTTTTATATCACATCCCACCATTCACCTTGGTAATTGTGCAATCTACCCTCAAGCGTCTACCACCAGACCAGAACCTCCTTTCAGGGGCTCCACTGCCCTATAAGTGTTGTCTCTCCTTATTAGGTTGTCTATTTGAGAACGTGGACTGTTTCCACTTTTGTATTGATACAATACAATTCTAGCCTAGTTCCTGGCACACAGTAAGGGCATGATTACTTTTTTATTTATTCATTCCACCATCCACTTCATTAATCAATTGACTGATTGCTTCATATATTTATGAATATATAAGACAGCATCTAATATATAAGCTCAGTAAGACAGCAAGCCAACTGTGTCTGGTCAATATATAATCATTTTGGTACCCCTCAGCAAAGAGTGAAAATAAGCAATATTTTTGCTTCTTCCTCTGGCCACTATTGATCTTTTATGTCATTCCACCTTGGAGCACATAACATTATTCTTTGGAGCACAAAATTTCTTTCTGCAATGATCCTGCTCCCACTGAGAAAGTCTCAAAAGTGAAATTTGTCGCTCACTATTTTGGCAAGGTCAATTTTTGCTTATAAGTGAATAAATACATCTTGATACTTTTTCAACTAGATCTATTAAAATAAAAAGTATCTTGTATTTCCCCTCAAATCTATATTTTTATCTTCTAAGTAGTAGAGTGAAGGTACCAAATGCTGAGTTTCAGCTTTCCAGTGTCGATCAGCTCTAAATTTGTAGTTTATCCAAGGAACCATCACTGAAATAGTTCTAAGCCTATCTGAAGGTTCTGAGAATTTGTCATTAAATTGAAATGTGAAGGAGTATTTTATATTTGGAGTACTTTATTCAAATTAAGTATATATTGGAAATTTCTGTCCCCACCCCCAAACATAGGATTTCACCAATATGAGAAAATAGAGGGAGACGACTCCTTCTAGTAATGTAGTTAAACACTTTTTCTGCAACTTAGTCTTAGAGAATTTCCCATGGCACAAAGAGGTTCAATGAATTGCCCAAGAACACATAGGAAGTATGTTTCATAGGTGATACTTGAACTTAGAGCTTCTCAACTCCTAGACTAGTTCTCAATCCACTATGCATCATTGCCTCTCCTGGAAAGTATAATTTCCTTCAAATTGAAATTACTTTTTTCAACTGAAATTATTGGCATAATTATTTTTATGTTGAAAGAATATAACTCATTGCACCTTAAAGCTATTGATGCCCTTGGTTTTCTCCTTGACTGATGAATCCATGTTTGTTTGTTCAGGTGAACTTTTACTTGAGTCTTTTCTGGAATCTGAGATTTGTGCTTCTGCTGCCATTCTTTCTTGTATTGAGACTATTACCTGGAAATAGAAGATAAAATTTTGTATAAGTTTAATGTGAGAAGGGATAGAAAGACTTTTATCAAACTCAGCTTGTTTTTTAAAATTGTTTTCATTAGTTTAATTTATTTATTTTCTTGTTTACAACATTCATTTTCACAAGATTTTGAGTTGTAAATTTACTCCCCATTGTTCCCCCACCCACCACCCCAAAACAGCCATCCCACTGTATAACCCCTCACTGAATCTGCTCTCTCCCATGTCCTCTCCCACTGCCCCTCTTACTTTCCAGGAGGGCAAGATGGATCTTCATACCCCAGTGCCTGTATATCTCAATTCCCAGTTGCATGTAGTTAATAATAATTATACACACACATTTATTTATTTAACATTTGATTATAGAACTTTAAATTCTAGATTATTTCCCTTCCTCTCTCATCATCTACCACCACTGAAAAGACAAGCAATTCAATACAGGCTGTACATGTGTAGTTATGCAGAACATCTCCACAATGGACATATTCTGAGACTGATTATATGTCCCTCCTTCCTATCTTGCCCTCCTGTTGTTCTATTCTCTACCCTGTCCCTGTCCCTTTACAAAAGTGTGTGTTTCCAGCAACTCTCCCCCCCCAACCCTGACTTCCCATCTGTCATTCCATCTCTCATCCCCATGCCCCCTATTCTCCTATGTGGCAAGATACCCAGTTTAGGGTTTATGTCACATCTTCTCTAAGTCAAATTAAATGAGAGTAAGGTTGACTCTTTCCCTTTTGCCTACCTTTTCTTTCCCTTCACTGTAACTGTTATGCCTTGCCTCTTCTATATGAGATGATTATCCCTATTCTGTCTCTCCCTGACTCCTCTCAGTCTGTTTCTCTCCCACATCACAATTTCACCTTTTAAAGTATCATCCCTTCCTATTCAATTGATCCTGTGACCTCTATGTACACAGATTTATGTGTATGTATATGTATATATACATTTGTATTTCCTTTACCTATCCTCATACTGAGAAAAGTTTCATAAGTTACAATCATCATTTTTCCATGTTGGAATGTAAATAGTCCAACTTTGATAAGTTCTTTATAATTTATTTTTTAAAATTTGTTTTCTTGTTTACATCATTCATTTTCACGACGTATTTGAATTGCAAATTTTCTCCTGGTCTTGCCCCTGCCCCAACCCTAAAACAGCAATCCCACTGTAAAGCCCCTCCCCTGCTCT
>JAQQSW010000250.1:32512-60584 GCA_028646575.1 Pseudocheirus occidentalis
TATTAGTAGGGTACTGCAGCCCCCCCCCCCAGCTTTGGCGCACTGAAAGCACACCCCCGGACCACCCCTCAAGACCACAATCCAGATCCAGGCCGCTCAATGCAAGAGCCCTTGGCCCTGATGGATCGCGTCAGCCCCCCTGTAATCTGCAGGCCAAGGGTTCTGAAGCAGTCCAGTATAGGGCACTGCCGCTCTCAGCCGTTCCTGCTGCTACAGCCGCCTCCTGCTGCTTCCTTGCCCTGAGAGCAGTTTGGCCGGACCCACTCTTCCCCAAATTTAGCAAAATCCACTGACCTTTCTCTTAGCCTTTTTTCCTTCTGGCCTGATAAATGTGGTAACTGTGCCTCTAGCGCAGGTGATCTGCTCTCCTCTAGACTGGGCTCTGCCTGATGCCCTGGGTCCTGGCCAGCCGGGGTTTTGGCCGGGGCTTCCAGACTGCTGGGAAGAGCCCCATCTGTTGAGCTGTCCATAGCAACAGATGTGTTTTCTGTCTTTTGGAGAGTTTTGGAGCTTGAAAATCTGTTTTAGAGTCCCATTTTATGAGTGTTTAGTGTGTTTGTGTGTGAGCTGCAGTGCTTTGCTGCTTCTACCCCACCATCTTGGCTCTGCCCCCCGTAAGTCACAAGTTCTGTTTCTTAACAAGGACTTGATATAATCATGGGCAAGGTTCAAAGGAAACTTGAACTGAAACAAGGTGCTAATCACTTCTTTGCTTGCCATTACAATATGCATATTCAAATATATATGCATATGTGTATATGTATGTGTGTATGTATATGCATGTATATGTAATTATGTATATGCATGTCTATGTGTATGTGTATATGTATATATGAATAGAGCACCAAAGTGACTCAGTGGAAAGAGTGCTAGGCCATAAATAAGAAAGATCTGAGTTGAAATCTGGCCTCAGACACTTAACATTTTCAATGATAGACCAATCAAATTACCATAATTGGTATATACATACTACTTATACATACAGCAAATATACATTAATAGAACTAGATTAAATAATAACAAAATTGATTTAGAAGGAAAAGATCCAGAATATCCAGAGAAATTAAGAAAAAAATGTAGGGAAGAAAGGAGAATAGTACTTCCATATCTCAAATTATGTAATAAAACAATAATATTAAAACTGTCTTGCATTGCTTAAAAATTGAGATCAACCAATGGAACTTACAAGAAAGAATCAGAAATGATGGAATGCAATAACCTAGTTTTTGACAAAGTAGAAAACCAAAGTTATCTAGGAAAAACTCCTTATTTGACTTGAAAAACTGGGAAAACTAGAAAGTAGGGGAAGGGGAAGGAAAAGGGGAAGGGAGAGGAGAAGATCATATTATTTTTTAAAAATAGAAGAAAAGTAGATCATATACATTTCACAACCACAACTATGGGTAGTATAGCCTTAACCTAAGAGGTGATATAGGCAATTCCAAAAAATATATAAATTTAATTGTATGAAACTGCAAAAGATTCTTCAGAAATAAAACTGATGCTCCTAGGATAAGAAAGGAAGTAATGGAATGGGGGAAAAATCACAGTTTCAAATTTCTTTGATAAGGTTTTAAAATTTGAGAAAAAACTCCTCTCTCTCTCTCTCTCTCTCTCTCTCTCTCTCTTTTTCCTATACTCACACATATGTGTATATATATACACACACACATATATATGTATGTGTGTTTTTATGTATCTATGACACAAAAAGTTCAAAACTCCTGCATTAGAATATTAAGAGCAAAAGATAGTGAATTGTATATTCCTAAAAGCTAAGAGAACCAATAGAATCAATATTTTTTTCCTAAATTCAATTCCTTTTATATTGAATGTCTCAAAACAACTGGGAAAATTTGAGAGAAATATGAGTAGAAACACAAAGTGACTATCATAACACACCAATAATGAACAATAGTAACCTACAAGTCAACGAGTATTTATTTAATGTCTATTATGTTCCAGGTATTGTGTAAGCTTAGGTAATGACCTCAAATGTATTTTAACATTTTTTAAAAAAATCAATATGATCCTTTTATTGACATAATTTTATAATAAATGGAAGTAGCTGGGAATCAAATAAATATTCATTTGCAAAGTTTTCATTAATGAGGCACTTTACTTTTATTTTCCTAGGACTATGGCCAGACAAATGGTTAATGATTACTGAAATATTTAAAAAAAAACACAAGCTGACTATTTAAAGATAGTCCATTTTATATCAGCACACAAAGGCATGGATGTGTAGCTTGCTGAATTTTAATTCTAAGTCTAGGTAAGAACCTCTATATTTGTTAATCTATTTTTTTTCTATGCAACAATTTGGGGTAAGGATTATGAATGATCATTGAAAAGGTTTCACTTTATCTACTTGATGTCCCTTTAAAAAAATCTTTGCTCCATTTATTCAAAACTTGTTAAATATCTATCTGTGTTCTGGTTTTACTTTTTACTCCAACCTGAAAATTTTGCATGAATCAATTTTGAAGTGAGAAGCATTGTTTTGTTCTTTAGTAGCCAATTTAGAGTTGTACCAAAAAGATAAGGTAGTATGAGTTAAGGTGAGATGTCTAAATAGAGTTCTAATTCTCACCCTGTTTTTAACTAATTCCTAATACATTTTACCTCAATCTCCCATGTGCCTACAGTCTATTTTGGCAAATTATTCATAAAGAAGCCCACTCATGCCAGAGATAGTATCATAGATAATAGCAGGTCCTAGGGAACAAAGGCACTGATGATGATTGGGGTGAGGGTAACTGTGGAAAATGGTTCGCTGAAAATAGAAAGAAGCCAGGAAACATCTAAACTCATTCTGGGAGAATTTTTTTCATTTTGACAACAGTTAATATGAGTACAGGAAGAATTAAAATTTCAAAGTAAATAACAATCAAAAAGTAAGAAGAGTGCCTCTTTTCCCCTCTCCTCAGCTTCCAGAGATTCATGGCCTTTTCTTTGCAGGATTCTCAAAGTCATACTTAAATTCTATCCTCTTTGGGTGTTAGGAAATTTTTATACGAGAATGCAAATATACAGATAGCATGTTATTAAGAGGAATTTTCGTTGAATAGAAAGAACTGAGATTGCTAGGTAATAGTGCCACCTACACTGTTAACTGGCCATGCACACTCAGGAAAGTCATTAAATCTGCTACTTCCCATTAGTTTGTTTGATTTGTTCTCCAAATTCCTCCTTAGTTCCAAAGTTAAACTGTGTGCTCCAACTCTATAAGAAACTTTTCCAAGTGGTTTCCTTTGTCTTGTTTGTTTTAATTTGCTATATTAGCCAATTTAAAATATCTATTAAATATGTTAATCAAACATACTAAATATCTATTAAAATATTTATTCAAACATGCTCAAAGACCAAATACAAACTTTGCCAGACCAAATGTCCCAGTTATTAACTCAAACATCATTGATATTCCCACCCTTCTAATGGTTTTGAATAAAATACAACAATTAATTGAAATGATATGTTGGGAAATCAACATAATTCATTAAGTAATCATATTTGATCAATTGCACATTTTTCTTTTTTCTTTTTTTAAATTTTAATTTATTTTCTTGATTACATCATTCATTTCTACAAGGTTTTGAGTTACAGATTTTCTCGCCTTCTTTCCCCCAACCCCAAGCCCAAACCAGTGATCCCACCGCAAAGCCCCTCCCACAATCTGCTCTCTTCTAGGTCCTCCTCCAATGACCCTCTAACTTTCCGGTAGGTCAGGGAGGTTCTCCCTACCCCAGTCCCTGCATGTCTTATTTCCTAGTTGCATGTAGTTAATAATAATAATAATAATAATCATTGTTATTATTATTATTATTATTATATATTTGGTTTTTTTAGCATTTGATTGTATAGCTTTAAATTCTAGATTCTTGCTGTTCCTCCCTTGTCACCCACTCCCACTGGAAGGAGCAGCAATTCAATAATTCAATACAGGCTGTACATGTGTAATTATGTAGGACATCTTCATGGTGGACATATTGTGAGAGGCTGATTGTATGTCCCTCCTTCCTATCCTACACCCCCCTTGTTTTGCTCTCTTCCCTGTCCCTGTCCCTTTACTGAAGTGTGTGCTTCCAGTATCCCTCCCCCGAACCCCGCCTTTCCCTCTATTACAGCCCCTCACATCCCCATCCCCCCTACTTTCCTGGGTGGCAAGATACCCAGTTTAGAGTTTATGTCATTTCTTCCCTAAGCCAAATTTAATGAGAGTAAATGAAAGTATCCTATAACCTTGTAGTGCTGAGAGGAGCCCAGTCTATTAAAGTTAGTCATCACACATACATGGTATCTGTGAATGTGTACAAGGTTCTCCTGGTTCTGCTCTTCTCACTCAGCATCAGTTTATATAAGTCTCTCCAGGTTATTATGAAGTCCATCTACTCCTCATTTCTTATAGCACAGTAGTATTCCATTACATTCATATACCACAACTTGTTCAGCCATTCCACAATTGATGGGCATCCCCTTGTTTTCCAATTTTTTGCCACCACAAAAAGAGCTGCTATAAATATTTTTGTACACATGGGTCCTCTTCCCACTTCTCTGATCTCTTTGGGATATAACCCTAGAAGTGGTTTTGCTGGGTCAAAGGGTATACACTTTTTATAGCCCTTTGGGCATAGTTCCAGATTGCTCTCCAGAATGGCTGGGTCAGTTCACAGTTCCACCAGCAATGCATTAGTGTTCTGATTTTTCCACATCCTCTCTAGCATTTGTCATTTTCCTGTTTTGTCATTTTAGCCAGTCTGGCTGGTGAGATGTGGTACCTCAGAGTTGTTTTAATTTACATTTCTCTAGTCACTAGTGATTTGGAACATTTTTTTCATATGCTTATAGATATCTTTAATTCATCTTCTGAAAAATGCCTGCTCATATCCTTTGAACATTTATAAATTGTGGAGTGGCTTGACTCAGTTCTTTGTATATTTTAGAAATGATGCCTTTATAAGAGACACTGGTTGTAAAAATTCTTTCCCAATTTTCTACTTCCCTTTTAATCTTCATAGCATTGGCTTTATTTGCACAGAAGCTTATCAATTTAATATATCCATAATTAATTAATATAATTATCCATTTTCATTTTGTAATGCTCTCTAACTCTTGTGTCATCATGAAGTCTTCCCTGCTCCATAGATCTGACATGTAAACTATTCTTTGCTCTTCCAGATTGCTTATAGTTTCAACCTTTATACCTAAATCATGCACACATTTTAACTTTATTTTGGTGTACAGTGTTAGATATTGGTCTATGTCCAATTTCTGCCATACTATATTCCAATTTTCTCAGACGTCTTTGCCCAATAGTGCCTTCTTATACCCAAAACTGGGGTGTTTGGGTTTCTCAAATAGTATATTACTAGAATAATTTACTACTGAGTCTCGTGTACTCAGTCTATTCCATTGATCTACTACTCTATTCCTCAGCCAGTACCGAATAGTTTTGGTGACTGCTGCTTTGTAGTAAATATTGTAATCTGGTATGGCTAGGCCATCTTCCCTAGCATTTCTTTTCATTAAATGCCTTGATATTCTGGACCTTTTGTTCTTCCCAATGAATTTTGCTACCATTTTTTCTAACTCTACAAAGTAAATTTTTGGTAGATTGATTGGTATGGCATTAAACATGTAATTTCATTTAGATAAAATAGTCATTTTTATTATATTGGCTCAAACAAGTCATGAGTAATTGATGTTTTTCCAATTAGTTAGATATGATTTTATTTGTGTGAGAAATGTTTTATAATTGTGTTCATATGTCCTGGGTTTGTTTTTGGCAGGTAGATTCACAGATATTTTATAATGTCTACAGTAACTTTAAATAGAATTACTTTTTCTATCTCTTGCTGTTGGATTTTGTTAATATATATTATATATATATATATATGTGTGTGTGTGTGTGTGTGTGTGTGTGTGTGTGTGTGTGTGTATAAATATATATATATGAATGCCAACTATTTATGCGGGTTTATTTTATATCCTGCAACTTTGTCAAATTTGTTGTAACAGTAATCAATTTAGCAGATACTTAGCTCTTAGTAACTTAGAGCTAAATATGGAAGGTGTGAGTTCTGCCCCCCTGTTGAGAGGGTGTGAACTCCCCTATTGCTGAAATGCCAGGAGAGGGTTGGCTGAGACAGAAGGCCAGTGTGTGTATATAAGAAGAATTCCAGAGACAGAGAGACAGAATTGGGAATCTTACTCCTTAAGACAAAGAAAAAGCCTCCCCTTGGATGCATGATGAATTTGAAGACACCAAGGGGTGAAGGGCTTGTGTAATTTTTTAATAATTGTATCTTGTGATTAATGATACTTAGTGACTGATTGCTAGATGAGTGATTGATTAAGTTAAGATTGATCCATGAGTGGAAGGTTGATAATTGTATTGTGAATTTATTGAATGATTAAATGAGGAGGGTTCCCCCCTTAGGGAAACCAGATGATTATTCTTTTGTTCTAAATATTATGGCCACTGTAGTGAAAACTGTGTGGGCATTCTAATGTTAAGCTATTGTGAATGCTATACTGTGTTTTTCTATGATAAGATATAATGTGAATATTATATTATGATTTCTTGTGAATGTTTGCCTTGATTTGTAATGGAATTAATGGAATGCTCACTATACTGTGTAATCCAAACTGTAAAAGCTGTTCACAGTAGCATTCTTTTGGGAATCTGCTTGTGCATGGTGTTACATTTGTTTATTATGATAAGTAGTTTTTTTACTTCATCTCTAAGTATATCATCATATCATCTGCAAAGAGTGATAGCTTAGTCTCTTCTTTGCCAAATTTGATTCCTTCGATTTTTTTTCTTCTCTTATTGATACTGCTAACATTTCTAGTACCAAATTGAATAGGAGGAGTGATAGTGGACATCTTTGTTTCACCCCGGATCTTACTGGAAATGCTTCTAGATTATCCCCATTACACATAATACTTCTTGATGGTTTTAGATAGATATTACTTATCATTTTAAGGAAGTCTCCATTTATTCCTCTGTTTTCTAGTGTTTTTAATAAGAATTGGTGTTGTGTTTTGTCAAAAGCCTTTTCTGCATCTATTGAGATATTCATATGGTTTCTGCTAATCTTGTTGTTGATGTGATCAATTATACTGCTAGTTTTCCTGATATTGAACCACCCTTGAATTCCTGGAATAAATCCTACCTGATCAAAGTGTATTATTCTCATGATGATTTGCTGTAGTCTTTTTGATGACAATTTATTTATAATTTTTGTATCTATATTCATAAGTGAAATTGGTCTGTAATTTTCTTTCCCTATTTTGTCTCTTCCTGATTTAGGGATCAGTTCAATATTTGTCTCATAAAAAAGATTTGGTAGGATTCCTTCTTCTCCAATTTTTCCTAATACTTCATAAAGTATTAGAGTCAATTGTTCTTTAAATATTTGGTAGATTTCACTAGTAAAGCCATCTGGCCCTGGAGATTTTTTCCTAGGGGATTCATTGATGGCTTGTTCAAGTTCTTTTTCTGAGATGGGGTTATTTAAGTAGTTTACTTCCTCTTTAGTTAGTCTAGGCAACTGGTATTTTTGTAAATATTCATCCATTTCACTAAGATTGTCAAATTCATGTGCATATAATTGGGCTAAATAATTCCTAATTATTGTTTTAATTTCCTCTTCTTTGGAGGTAGATTCTCCCTTTTCTTTTTTTATGTTTGTAATTTGGTTTTCTTGTTTCTATTTTTTTTATCATATTGGCTAAAGGTCTATTAATTTTATTGGCTTTTTTATAATATCGGCTCAGTTTTATTTATTAGCTCAATAGTTTTCTTAAATTCGGTTCTATTAATCTCTCCCTTGATTTTCATTATTTCTAATTTAGTATTTAATTGGAGATTTTCAATTTGTTCTTTTCCTTGCTTTTTCATTGATTCACTCATTTTCATTGATTCATTCATTCACAGCCCAAATCATTGATCTCCATTTTCTCTAGTTTATCCATGTATGCATTCAGGAATATAAAACTTTTCCTGAGGACTGCCTTTGCTGCATCCCACAAGTTTTGGGTGTTGTCTCATTGTTGTCATTCTCTTGAATGAAGTTACTAATCATTTCTACACCACTCAATCTTTAGGATTAAAGTATTTAGTTTCCAATTAGTTTTTTGTCTATTACATATAATTTTTATTGTATCATGATCTGAGAAAGATTCATTTAATATTTGTGACTTTCTGCACTGAATTGTGAGGGTTTTATGCCCTAGTATATGGTCAATTTTTGTGTATGTGCCATGTACAGCTGAGAAGAAGATATATTCCTTTTTATCCCCATTCAAATTTTCTCCAGAGGTCTACCATATCTTTCTTCTCTAAGATTCTATTTACCTCCTTAACTTCTTTCTTGTTTATTTTGAGGTTAGATTTATCAAGCTCAGAGAGGTGGAGATTGAAGTCCCCCACTAGTATAGTTTTGCTATCTATTTCTTCATCTAGCATCCTTAATTTCTCCTTTATGAATGTGTATGCTGTACGACTTGGTGAATAATTGTTTAATAATGATATTGCCTCATTTTTGATGGTGCCTTTTAGCAGGATATAGTTTCCTCCCTTATCTCTTTTAATTAGATCTAGTTTTGCTTTTCTTTGTCTGAGATAAGGATTGCTACCCCTGCTTTTTTTTTTACTTTCACTGAGACATGATATATTTTACTCCAGCCTTTTAGCTTTATCCCATGGTTATCCCCCTGTTTCGGATGTGTTTCTTGTAAACAACATATTGTAGGATTATGTTTTTTAGTCCATTCTGCTATCCACCCCCATTTTATGGTAGAGTTCTTCCCATTCACATTCAAAGTTATTATTACTCTCTGTGTCTTTCCCTCCATCCTATTCCCTCTCCTGTTTATGCTTTGATTTTTCTCTTCTCCCTCCCCCTTCTTAAGAGTTTTCCTTTTGACCACTGCCTCCCTAAGTATCCCCTTCTTATTGCCCCCCTCCCTTTTCTTATCTTTTTCCCTTACTCCTCCTTCTCTCCCTTCTAACCTGCTCCCCCCTTCTTGGCCCTTTCGTCCTCCTACTGCCTAGAGGATATGATCAAATTTTATACTTAATGTAGTATGGTTTTTCTTCCTCTAACCAAGATAGATGAGAATAGATCTCATGCAATGCTCCTCTCCCTCCCCTCTTTCCCTCTAGTATTATATGTTTTATGTCTCTTCTAGATAGTGTCCTATACTGAACTGATTGTGTTATGCCCTCCTTGTGCCAGAACCAATAAGGGGAAAGCTCATATAATGCTCATCTCCTTTCCCTTTCCCCTCTACTATAATGTTTTTATGCCTCTTTGTGTGGTATAATTTACCCTTTTCTGCTTCATTTTTTCCTCTTCTTCCATTGAAGTCCTTTAATAAAGTTTTTTTTAATTATCATTTTGTGTAATTTATACCCACACCCTCTATTTATCTATATCTCTTTTAGATGTCACCATAGGTATAGAATTCATGATATTAACAGGTATCAGCTTCCCATATAGGCATGTAAACAGTTTGCTCTTATTAAATAGCAAGTTACGTGTATGTGTGGTTATTTACCTTTTTATTGTCTCTTGAGTCTTGTAATTGGATATTGAATTTTCCATTGAGCTCTGGCTTTTTCATCAGGAAGGTCTGGATTTCTGTTATATCAATGAATGTCCATCTCCTTGCTGGTAGATTATGCTCAGTTTCTCTGGAAAATGAGGTGATCCTCAGTTACAACCTGAGACTTGTGAAAAATCATACTCCAGTTCCTCCAATCTTTCAGCATCAAAGCTGCCAGATCCTGTGCGATCCTCACTATGGTTCCACAATATCTGAATTGTTTTTTCTGGCCACTTGTAGTATTTTCTACTTTACCTCATAGTTCTGGAATTTGGCCACAACATTTCACAGGCTTTTCAATCTGGGATCTCTTTATCTCTTTGAGAAGATATCTGGTGGATTCTCTTGATTTCTATTTTACCCTCTGGTTCTGGGATCTTAGGGCAGTTTTCCTTGATGAGCTCTTGGAGGATATTGTCCGTACTTATTTTTTCATCATGATTTTCCAGTAGACCAATAATTCTCAGATTATCTCTCCTGGATCTGTTCTTCAGGTCATTTATTTTTCCATTGAGATATTTTACATCTTTTTCTAATTTTTTGATTCTTGATGTTTTGTTTGACTGATTCTTGGTTCCTTATTGAGTCATTAGCTTCAATTTGGTTAATTCTAATTTTTAGCAAATTATTTTCCTAGTTAGTTTTTGAAGCTCCTTTTCCATGTGCTCAGATTTCATTTTTAGTTCACACATTTTACTTTTTAAGGAGCTGTTTTCTTCACTGTAATGTTTTTCTAATTTTGCAATTTTGTTTTTAAAAGAAGTGTTTATTTTATCTTCTACCTCTCTAACTTGGATTTCAAAGTTCTTTTTGAGCTCATCTAGGAATGTTTTCTGTTCCTTAGACCAGTTCATAATTCCTATTAAGGCTTCAGCTGTGGGTGTGGAGTCAATACTGTCACCTTCAGAATTTGGTTCCTCCTTCTCACAGTAATAGGATTCCAGAGTCTTTGTCTTTGTAGCCTGGATCTTAGCCATGCCCTTCCTCTGGGGTTCCTAAGCCTTTGCTGATTAAAATTTTTCTCTGGGGCAATAACTGCTGGGTTTTTAGTGTCAGAGTGGGGGATTGAAGCAGCCGAGGTTCTCTCTGCCATTCTGTTCCCTGGAAGTTGATATAGGGACTTTTTAACTTTCCAGGCTGTGGATTGGTAGTCCTAATAGTAGCTGCTGCCCCTGCTGCAGGCCCTGCCTTTGTCTCTTACCCAGGTCCATTGGATTGCCACCCTGCAGTGATAGGCCTGCGAATGACCCTTTTGGTTGGTGGAAGAGCAAGACTTGTCCAGGCCTCTCAGAGCACTGCCACCACATTGCCTTCTGGGCCTCTCCAAAGGAATTCCTTAGTGAAATTTTTGTATGTCCTTTTCTATTTTATTTGTGCTTTCTTTAACCAGCTATTGACTTTTTCTTTGCTTTTTGGAGGGGAGAAGGCTGGGCAATTGAGATTAAGTGACTTGCCCAAGCTTACATGGCTAGGAGATGTTAAGTGTTTGAGGCTGGATTTGAACTCAGGTCCTCCTGACACCAGGGGTGGTGCTCTATTCACTGTGTGACCAAGCTGCCCTTATTGACTCTTTTTGCATGATTCTCTTGCATCCCTTTGATTTCTTTGCCCAGTTTTTCTTCTACTTCTCTTATTTGATTTTTAAGACCATTTTGAGTTCTTCCAGGAGTTCTTTTTGGACCTGACACCAATTCACATTCTTCTTCACAGTTTCACATGTAGCCATCCTCATCTGAGTTTTGATCTTCCCTGTCACTAAAGTAACTTTTTTTTTTTGCTTTTTTTTTTGGAGGGCAGTTGGGGTTAAGTGACTTGCCCAAGGTCACACGGCTAGCTTTTATTTGTGTGTTAAGTGTCTGAGGCCGGATTTGAACTCAGGTACTCCTGACTCCAGGGCTGGTGCTCTACTCACTGCGCCACCTAGCTGCCCCCACTAAAGTAACTTTCGATGGTCAAATTTTGGTTTGTTGTTTGCTCATTTTTATAACCTATTTCTTGAGGTTTAACCTTATGTTAAAGTTGGGCACTGCTTCAGGAGTCAAGGGGGTACTGTCCCAAGCTTCAAGGTTTTCATACTGATATTTTCTGAGCTAATTCTAGGGACCTATAAGTTTTCAGTTCTTACAAGGAATACAATCTAAGGAGAGGTTCAGTCTTTTCTTGTGCTCTGATGATCGCAAGTCTTTTTTACATGTTGGACCTGCTACTAGGATTCCTGCTCCCCTACAGCCTCATGCTCCAGTGGGCTAAAGTTCCTTCTCATCCTCAGGCTACAACCTTAGTCTGTGGACTAGATCCTCTTTCAGGCAATGCAAAAGTGTCGTGCACCCAATGCCAGAAATGAGTCCCATATAATCTCCTTCTGACAAGTTGTCTAACCCCCTTACCATTTGTAGACTGAGAACTCCAGAAGTGCCTGTTGCTTATTTACTTGCTCCCAAGGCCTACACTAGCTTTCTGGAATGGGACCTCACTGCTGGTTTCCCGTGGCATGGCCTAATGATGGCTTGCATGGACCACCTGTTCTTAACTGTTCTCCATTCTCACCTAAGTGAGACAGACCTTTCCTGTTGACCTTCTAAATTGTCCTGGACTGGAAAATTGTTTCAACCTGTCTTTTTGTTGGTTCTGTCACTCCAGAATTGATTTTGAGGAGTTATTCTAAAGTTGTTTGGAGGAAAATTTGAGAGCGCAGGAAAGTTCTTGCCTTTCTCCACCATCTTGGTTTCTATTCCATTTCTGTCTTTTTTTACACTATTTTTAGAGCTAGTTTTAGAAATTTACAAGTTTGTGATGGTTCTAAGTTGGTGTGATCCAGAGAGAGGTGTGATTTCTGCTCCACTGATACTTCAGGCAATTCTACTCATAAGGACCCCTGATTCCTTGAAATAGCAATTCTCCTTTCAGCCCTGAAACACAGCCCCATAAATTGGTATAGGCCACAGGGTATGTCAAAATATACCTTGTATTGTAATGAGTGTTACCCTGGCAGTCCCCTGTAATCTTTTTCTGCCCACTTGCCATATTCCCTTACTCTCTCTATCTTGAGAGTTTCCAAACCCACTGTTGCTGTTGTTTCCACCAAAAGAGCCACCACTGATATTGTTCCACATGGACTCTGGACCAAACACCATAGTAGTATCGCAGACTGTTCCTTCTGACCTCCTAAATTTTTTCTAGTTTCAAAAATGCCTTTTGTTGGCTCTGCCATTCCAGAATTTGATTTGGGGTATTATTTTAAAATTTATTTACAAGGGAATTTTGAGAGATCAAGGCTTCTTCTGCTCTGACATCTGGGTTCTACCACCAGAAGTCTCTTCAATGATCTCATTACTGTCAAATCTGAGCTTTCATAGGAGGACTTTTTGGTTCTGGGAACAATTCATATTTCTCTTTGAGGTTTTGCATTTAGGTGTTTTGACATTATTGTCCTCTTCTAAGAGGAAGGAGAGCATTCCAAGCATGGGAAATAGCCTGAGAAGATGACTGAAGATAAAAGATGGAGTGTGTTGTTTGAGGAACAGCAAGGAAGCTAGTGTCACTGAACTGAAGAGAGCATGTTGTAAAGTGTAAGAATACTGAGAAGGTAGAACAAGAATAGGCTATAAAGAGCTTTGAATGCTAAACAGAGCATTTTGAATTTGTTCTTAGAGGAAATAGGAAACCACTGGGATTTATTGAGAAAAGTGTTGTGTGTGTGTGTGTGTGCGTGAGCACATGCGTGTGTGTGTGACATACTTAGATCTGCATTTTAGAAAAATTATTTTAATGGCTGGCTGGAGAAAGAAGTGGAAAAAAGAGAATCTGATTTATATATGTTGTCTTTCCTATGAGGATGTCAGCTTCTTGGAGCAAGCAGTACTTTTGCTTTTTCTTTGAATCCCTAATGCTTAGCATAGTGCCTCACATATAATAAGTGCTTAGGAAATACTTGTCAATTGATTGGTCTTTCCAAACTGAACCTGAAATAAGAGACACAATTTTCAGTATGAAGGTTATGTTCAAAGCTCTTCTAACTTAGGAAGATGCCAGTTACACATTGATATATATATATATATATATATATCTTAAATGAACTTTGCTTTAACTTAGACTCCTTTTCATGTTTATTCAATCTTATTGCACTAAAAGAGGCATGGACAACAACCCCTGTCCCAGAATACATGTCTTCCCTACTCTTCTTCTCTAGCATAAAGTGCACCTTTTTCCCATATCCCTATTACACTGGAAGAGATGGGTATAGTCTTTTTTTCCGCGGTAACACTTTCAGGCCCTGCCTCTACCTCCATGCCTTAGTAATCACTCTTCCTTTGAGGTTCACTATACAAAAATATATCACTTCTTCAGAATCTTTATGAAAATTATTAACCAAACCTCAGGTCATTCTCCCTCTTTTCTAAAAAAGAAGAATAAAAATTTTCCAGATATCTACATTCAGAGAAAGAACTAGAAAGAACAAAGTTTGAATGCAGACTGAAGTAAACTATCTTCTGTCTTTCTTTTACTTGTTTGGTTTTGTTTCCTCTTTCCCACTGTTCATTCCATCAGTTGCAATCCTTCTTTATAACCTGACTAACATCTAATGTGAAAGTATTTGCAGATCCTATACTTGATTGCAGGCCACCATGGGGTGGGGAGGGAGCGGGGAGAGGAGGAAGGAGGAAAAAATTTAAAACTCAATTGATTGTGGAATTCAATCTTGTACACTAAAAGTAAACGAACAAAATAAAAATATAAAGTAAGTAACAATTCAAATATCAAGGATCCACAATCAGCATTACATAGGACTTAGCAGTTTCTATGTTAAAGGATCAGAGGGTTTGGTATAAATATTCTGAAAGATAAAGGGGCTTTCATTACCACCAAGAATCAACAACACAGCAAAACTGAGCATAATCTTTCAGGATAAAAGATGAACACTCAATGAAATAGGGGACTTTCAACTGGCTTGATGAAAAGCGAAAATTTAAACAGAAAATTTGATCTTCCAATCAGCATTCAAGGGAATCATACAAACTTAAACAGGAAAGAAAGGGAAAAACATGTTATTCAATAAGGTAAAATTTTTTTATATCCCTACATGGAAATATGATCATTGCTTTTTCTTTCCTTTTTTTTCCTTTTATTTTCTATGAGGAAATTGGGGTTAAGTGACTTGCCCAGGTTCACACAGCTAGTGTCAAGTGTCTGGTCAGAGGCCAATTTGAACTTACATCCTCCTCACTTCAGGACTGGTGCTCTATCCACTGCATCATTTATCTGCCCCAGAATATGAAAATTGTCATTCTTAAGAACCATATCTCCATGAGAGTAGTTAGAGGTAGTATACATAGATAGAGACCGTGGATATAGGTTGACTTTGATGTGGTAATAGAAAACAAAAGTAAGAGGTGAACAAAGGATTGCACTGGGAGAATGGGGAAAGAGGAAACAGAATAGGGTAAATTACAACATATGAAGAGGCAAAAAATATACAATAGTTAGAAAGAAGGGAGCAGGGACAGCATTATTTGAACCATACTCTCATTGGATTTGGTTCAAATGAGGAATAACATACATAGTCATTAGGGTATTAAAATTTATTTTACCCTATAGAGAAGCAGAAGGGAAAGGAGTGGTGGTGAGGGAGTTAGTGCTGGTAGAAGAGAAGAAAGGTTAAGGGAGGTGGTATTCAAAAGCAAAATATTGGTGAGTAGGGACAGAGTGAAAGGAGAGGGAGAAGTATGAATGGGGTAGGGGGTGAAAAGGATGGAGAGAAAGACACAGTAAGCATAACTCTAAATGTGAATTTGAAAGAACCCTCCTGTAAAAGAAGAGTTGATAGCTACAAAACAGAATCCTACAATATGTTGTTTATAAGAAGCACATTTGAAGGAGATAAACACAGAGTGAAGGTAAAATGCTGGCACATAATATAATGTTCTTCAGCTGAAGTAAAAAAGAAACAGAAAAAGCAGGGGTAGCAATTCTGATCTCAGACAAATCAAAAGGAAAAAATAGATCTAATGAAAAGAGATAAAGAAGGAAATTACATCTTGCTAAAAGGTACTATAGACAATGAAGGTAAATCAATACTTAACATGTATGCCTCAAGTAGTAGAGCAAACAGATTCAGAGAGAAATTAAATGAGTTACAATGAGGAATAGACAACAAAACTCTACTAGTGGGGGATCTTAACCTCCCCCTCTCAGAACTAGATAAATCTAAACACAAAATAAACCCGAAAAAAGTTCAAATGGTGAATAGAGTTGTATTAAATTACTATCAAATTAATAACTAAATTATTACATTTAAATTTGGTTAAATGTAATTATAATATAGTATACTATAATAATATAATAAATAATATACTACAACATAATCAATAAAATAAAATTATAAAAAATTATTTTTTTAAACCTTAGAACTGGTTTTATGGGGAAAACAATGAAATGGATAAACCTTTAGTTAATTTGATTTAAAAAAAAAAGAAAAGATAATTACCAGTAACAAAAATGTAAAGGGGGAAATTCACCACTAAAGAAGAGGAAATTAAAGTAATAATTAGGAGCTATTTTGCCAAACTATATGCCAATAATTCTGTCAATCTAAGTGAAACAAATGAATATTTTTTAAAAATTTAAATATTTTTAATATACAATGAAATATATTTTTCATATATTTAATATATGAAAAATATTAAATGTTTAAAATAAAAATATTTAAATAAACTGGTTTTAGAAAAAGAAATTGAACAATTCATCAATGTACTCCCTAAGGAAAAATCCCCAGGGCCAGATGGATTTAAAAGTGAATGCTACCGAACACATAAAGAACAATTAAGCTATTTTGGAAAATGGGTGAAGAAAGAGTTCTACCAAATTCCTTTTATGACACAAATATGGTGCAGATGCTTAAACCAGGAAGAGCCAAAGCAGAGAAAATTAAGGATCAATTTCTCTAATGGATACTAATGCAAAAATTTTAAATAAAATATTAGAAAAGATTTTTCATGAGGATGATACATTATGACCAGATGGGATTTATAGGAGGAATGCAGGACTAGTTATTGAGCTATTAGAAAAATTATCAGTATAGTTGATTATATCAATAACAGAACTAACAGAAATCATATGATTATCTCAATAGATGTAGAAATAGCTTTTGACAAAATACAGCACCCATGGGGCTGCTAGGTGGCACAGTGAATAGAGCACCAGCCCTGGAGTCAAGAGTACCTGAGTTCAAATCTGGCCTCAGACACTTAACACAAAACTAGCTGTGTGACTTCAGGCAAGTCACTTAACCCCAATAGTTCCACATCCCCCCCTCCAAAAAAACAAAAAAAAATAAAAAACAAACAAAAAAAGTACAAGCCCACTCCTATTAAAAACATTAGAAAGCATGGGAATAAGTGTTTTCATGAAAAAAATAAGTAGTATCTACCTAAAACCATCAGCAAGCATTTTATGTAATGCAGATAAGTCAGAAGCTTATCTAGTAAGATCTGAGATGAAACAAGGATGCCCATTATAACCACTATTATTCAATATTGTACTAGAAGTGTTAGTTTGATCAATAAAAGAAGAAAAAGAAATAGAAGAAATTAAAATAGTAATAGGATATGAAAACTATCAAATTCTTTGGAAAAGGGAAGAATTTATGACCAAAGATAGAGAACATTATGAAATGCACAATGAATAATTTTGATTACATTAAATTTTTAAAAAATGCACAAAGCCAAATACAACCAAGATTAGAAGGAAAGTAGAAAGATGGGAGATATTTTTTACAGTCAGAATTTCTGATAAAGGTTTCTTTTTTCAAGTATATTTGGATTTCAGTCAAATTTATAAGAATATAAATCATTCCTCATTTGATAAATGGTCAAAGTATATGAACAGGTAGTTTTCAGATAAAGAAATTAAAGCTATTTGTAGTCATTTTAAAAAGATGCTCTAAATTACTATTGATTAGAGAAATGCAAATCAAAACAACTCTGAAGTGCCACCATATACCTATCAGATTAACCCATATGACAGAAAATGAAGTGTAAAATTCTTGGAGAAGTTATGGGAAAATTGGGACACTAAGGCATTGTTGGTGGAGTTGTGAATTGATTCAACCCTCTTGGAGAGCAATTTGAAAATTTAACCAAAGGGTCATAATACTGTCTATATCCTTTAATCCCTCAATAGTACCGCTGGGTCTGAATCCCAAAGATATCATAAAAAAGTGAAAATTATCCACATGTATAAAAATATTTATAGCAGCTCATTTTGTGGTGGCAAGAATTAAAAGTTGAGCAGATGCCCCTCAGTTTCAGGAAAGGCTGAACAATTTGTGGTACATGAATAATGGAATACTATTGTTCCATAAGAAATGACAAGCAGGCAGATTTCATAAAAATGAACTTGCATGAACTGATACTGAGCAAAGTGAGCAGAACCAGAAGAACATTGTACATAGTAACACCAATATTATGTGATGATCAGCTTTGATAGCCTTATCTCTTCTCAGCAATGCAATGATCTAAGACAATTCCAATAAACCCATGGGGGGTAATACAATCCATATCCAGAGAAGGAACCACAGAGTCTGAATGCAGATTGAAGCATACTATTTTCACTGGGTCTTTGGGGGGGGGGGGGTTAGGCTTTTTTTTCTCTTAATTTTTCCATTTTGCTCTGATTCTTATTTCACATAATGATAAATGTAGAAATGTAATTAATATGATTGTACATGTGTTATCTATATCAGATTGAGTGCTCTCTTGGCTCAGGGAGATAGAAGAGAGAGGAAATTTGGAACTAAAAACATTGTTAAAGTTAATGCTAGAAACTATCATTGCATGTAATCAGAAAAAATAAAATACTTTTATGTGGGGAAAAACAGACTTTATTTAACCTTAAAATGGTATTGCATATGAAATTCACATCTGTTATTATGGAAAAAATCAAAATCAGGAGCAACAGTAGATTTCATTTTAATTAACATCACAATCAAAATACAAAAGATTGTTTTGTAGAACTTCAATAAAATATTGGAAAATTCATCTGCAAGAACAAAAGGTCTCAAATATTTAGGAAATTAATGAAATAATGTAAAGAATGGAGTCTAACAGTAAGGGATCTCAAACTACACTAAGAAACCATAATCATTGAAACAATTTGGTGATGGATAAGGAATAGAATGGATGGTGTGTGGAAGAGATTAGGTATACAATTTGCAGAAGCAAATGAACACAGTAAACTAGTATATGATAAACCCAATGATCTCAAACAATGTACCAAGAATTAGCTATTTAACAAAAACTGCCATGAAAAGTGTATTTTGTCAGAAACAAGGCATAGGCCAATATCTCACATCATATACCAAGACAAGGTCAAAATGGACTCATGATTTAGACATAAAGTTGACATAAGCAAATCAATCACTGCAGCATGGAAGAAGTTATCTGTCAAATCTATGAATGGAGAAGAGTTCATGGCCAAATGAAAGGCATCGACATTCACAAGAAGTAAAATGCATATTTCTATTACACTAAATTAAATAGATTTTGCACAAAATCAGTGCAGTGGAAATTAGAATAGAAGCAAGAACCAAGAAAAAAATTGACAGTAAATTTTCTAATAAAAAATTTCATTTTGCAAATATGCAGGGAACAGAGCCAATTTTATAAAAAATAGGAACCATTTTCTAATTGTTGACAATCAGTTTTCAGAAGAAATGAGTTATCAATATCCATATGGAAAGTTCTTAAATTGCTAAGAATTAGATAAATGAATATTAGAATAACTTTGAGATGCCTCCTCAGAGAAGACTGGCTAAGGTGACTAAAAAGGAAAATGAGAAATGTTGGAATGAATGAGAGAAAGTAGATACACTAAGGTGCTCTTAGTAAAGCTGTGAACTGCTTTAACCATTCTGGAGAAGGAGAAATTACTGATTCAGCAGTAACACTTTTAGGTATATATCCTAAATAAATCAAAGAAAAAGAAAAAGATTCATATTTACAAAAATATTTACTGCAGCTTTTTGGGGGTGACAATTAGAAAATGATGCCCACTGGAAACTGATGGATTCTCATCTATATGGGAATGGCTGAACAAATTATGGGATATGATTGTAATGGAATACTATTGGACTGTAAAAATGGTGAAGGGGATTGTTTCATAAGAACTTGCAAAATTAACCAGGAGAACAATGCACATAGTAACAGCAATATGGTAATGATAATTGACTTTTAAGTTTAGAAATTCCCATCAATACAATAATCCACCACACTTATCATGATGAAAAATTCTATCCATCTCTAGATAGAAAACTGATGAGATATGAGTGTAAATTGAAGAATATTTTTCTTTTTTAAATTTCCTTGCATGATGTCTTATGTGAAAATATATTTCATATGACTTCTTGTGTATAATGGATATCATATTTCTTGCCTTCTAAATATGTTGGGAAGAAGATGGAAGAAAGAATTTGGAAAAGAAAATAAAAATTAAAAAAATTAATACATAAAAGATGAGAACAGTTGGGACTAATTTTATTTATTTTTAATTAATTAATTTTAATGACTTATTTGTTCACTTTCAGTTTACAAGATTCAGCTCCAGAATTACTTGAGTTTCAGATTTTCTCCCCTTTCTTCCCGCCCAACCCTCATGGTGGTATACAATCATGTATAGGATCTGCAAACTCTTTCACATTGTACAATAGTCTGGTTGTATAGAAGCGTTGTAACCAGTGGAGTGAACAATTGGAAAAAAGAAATAAAACCAAACAGAAAAGAATGATAGCATGTATTGCTTCAGTCTCCATTTAAACTCTGGTCTTTCTAGATCTTTCTCTGAATGTAGACATCTCCTTCCATCCTGAGACTTGTAGAGTTGTCTTTTAACTGTGCATTACTGAGAAGAGTCCAGTTTAACAAGGTTGATTGTCACACATATGATGCATCTGTGACTGTACAAATTTTTCCTGGTTCTGCTCTTCTCACTTAGCATTAATTCGTATAAGCCTCTCTAGGTAATTATGAAGCCAATCTCCTTCCCATTTCTTATAGCCCAGTAATATTCCATTACACTCATATACCATAAATTGTTCAGCCATTCCCCAATTGATGGGCATCCCCTAAATTTCCAGTATTTTGCCACCACAAAGAGAGCTTCAATAAATATTTTGTACATATGGGTCCTTTTCCCACTTCTATGATCTCTTTCGGATACAACCCCAAAAGTGGTATTACTGGGTCAAAGGGTATGCAATTATTTATAACCCTTTGGGCATAGTTCCAGATTGCCCTCCAGAATGGTTGTGTCAGTTCACAGCTCCACCAACAATTCATTAGAGTTCCATTTTTTTTCACATTCTCTCCAGCACTTGCCATTTTCCTGTTTTGTTATCTTAGCCAATCTTATTGGTGAGATGTCCTACCTCAATGTTGTTTTGATTTGCATTTCTTGAATCAATAGTGATTTAGAGCATTTTTCCATATGCTTAAAGATATCTTTAATTTCTACCTCTGTAAATTGCCTGTTCATATCCTTTGACCATTTATCAATTGGGGAGTGACTTGTATTCTTATAAATTTTACTTAATTCCCTGTATATTTTTGAAATGAGGTCTTTATTGGAGATACTGGTTGTAAATATTCTTCCCCAATTTCCCACTTCCCTCTTAATCTTGGTTACATTGCCTTTGTTTGTACAGAAACTTTTCAATTTAATGTAATCAAGATTATCCATTTGGCATTTTATAATGCTCTCCAACTCTTCTTTGGTCATAAAGTCTTCCCTACTCCATAAATTTGACAGGTAAACTATGACTTGCTTCCCCAGATTATTTACAGTATCAGTCTTTATACCCTAGATCGTGCACCCATTTAGACTTGATTTTGGTGTATGGCATTAGATGATGGTCTATGTCCAGTTTCTGCCATACTATATTCCAATTTTCCCAGCAGTTTTTGTCAAATAGTGAATTCTTTAATCCAGAAACTGGGGTCTTTGGGTTTATCAAACAGGATCTTACTATAATTGTTGACTACTGAGTCTTTTGTACCCAAACTATTCCATTGATCCACTACTCTATCCCTTAGCCAGTAACAGGCAGTTTTGAGGACTGCTGCTTTATAATAGAGATTAAAATCTGGTACTTCCAGGCCACCTTCCCTAATATTTCTTTTCATTAATTTCCTTGATATTCTGAACTTTTTGTTCTTCCAAATTAATTCTGTCTCTATTTTTTCTAGTTCTATAAAGTAATTTTTTGTTAGATTGATTGGTATGGCACTAAATATGTAATTTAATTAAGGTAAAATTATCATTTTTATTATATTAGCTCTATCCAGCCATGAGCAATTGATGTTTTTCCAATTAGTGAGATCTGATTTTATTTGTGTGGAAAGTGTTTTGTAGTTGTGTTCATAAAGGTACTGGGTTTATTTTGGCAGGTGGATTCCCAAATATTTTATAATATCTACAGTAACTTTAAATGGAGTTTCTCTAACTATCTCTTGCTGTTGGATTCATTGGAAATATATAGGAATGCTGAGGATTTGTGTGGGTTTATTTTATATCCTGCAACTTTGCTAAATTTATTTATTTTCTCAAGAAGTTTTTAATTGATTCTCTAGGGTTCTCCAAGTATATCATCATGTCATCTGCAAAGACTGATAGCATAGTCTCTTCTTGGCCTAATTAAGTTCCTTTGATTTTTTTCTTCTCTATTTGCTCCTGCTAACATTTCTAGTACCAGATTGAATAGGAGGGGTGATAGTGGACATCCTTGTTTCACCCATGACCTTATTAGAAACACTTCTGGTTTATTCCCATTGCATATAACACTTGTTGATGGGTTTAAGTAGATGCTACCTATTATTCTAAGGAAAATTCCAGTTATTCATATACTTTCTAGTGTTTTTTTAATAGGAATGAATGTTGTATTTCGTCAAATGTTTTTTCTGCATCTATTGAAATGATCATATGGATTCTGCTACTTTTATTGTTGATATGATCAATGATACTGATGGTTTTCCTAATATTGAACCATCCTTGCATTCCTGGAATAAATCCAACCTGGTCAAAATGTATTATTCTAGTTATAAGTTGCTGTAGTCTTTTTGCTAAAATTTTATTTAAGATTTTTGCATCTATATTTATAAGGGAGATTGGTATATAATTTTCTTTCTCTGATTTGTCTCTCCCTGATTTAGGCATCAGTACCATATTTGTGTCATAAAAAGAACTTGGTAGGACTCCTTCCTTACCAATTTTCCCAAATAGTTTGTAGATTATTGGGATCAATTTATCTTTAAATATTTGATAGAATTCATGAGTAAATCCATCTGGCCCTGGGGATTTTTTTTCCTAGGGAGGGACTATTTTTATACTCTTGTATCTTTCCATTTCCTCATCTTTAAAATAAGGGATCTGGGTCAGAAAATTTCTAATTTCCTTCCTTGCTTTGACCTTTGATGCTTCTTCTAGTAGAGTGAAAAGTAGAAAGGCAGAGTCATGCAACTTAAAAACTAAGCAGGACTTTATGGTTCATCACATCTAACCTTCACATTTCATAGTTAGGGGAACTGAGGCCAAGTGACTTCATCAAAGTTACATACTTGTGGACATATATACAAATGCACATTTGATTAAACCATATAATAAATATTTATTGTCTTTATAGTGCATAGATCTCCAGGCTTAGAGCCTGGGAGAGCAAAATACTTAAGGTATTCTCTGAACTCATAAAAGCTGTAATCTAGTAGGGGATTGTTTCATATACATACATAATTAAAATACGTGATAGAATAAGTGCATGTGAGAATTACAATAAATTAGTTCAAAAGCACTGAGAGGTTAAATTTTCTACTAAAGTGGGATATCAGGAAAGTACTTCAGAGGAGAGATGAAGAAATATTTAATTTGGGCTTTAAAAAGTGAGTAGGGATTCAGGAGTTGGAAAAGTGTGTATCTGGGGGAGGGGTGGCAGCGCTATAGGCACAAAGTTAGAGATCCATATGAACAACATGTAAGTGAAAAGACTGTGTTCAGTACAGGTAGTGAAAAAATGACATTCTTGGAAATCAAGGGCACCAAGATAAGCAAGATGGAATGCCACTTATTTGGGCTTAAATTTGGCCCCATTGCAGAGAAAGTTTCAGTGTAGAGTCTCCCTCTGAAGAATGCTCATAGTGTCCTCCCTCTTTTATAATTATCCAAATCTTATCTAAAGGACAGGGACTTATTCAAGTCCCATCCCCTTGATTGGGTCTGTTTCATTCCACAATGTTCTTCCCCTTTTCTGAATTCTGGTTTTCATTACACAATCCAACATACAATTCAAACATACACATTACAGAATTCAAAAAATGAACAATCTTTCTGCTGTCTCTTGGGTGTAAGAACTGTCTTTCCATTTGCCTTATACATTAGTCGGGGGAAGGCTTGTTATTTTATAGTTTCCTTATGTTTATTTACTGATAAATTCAAGAACTAGAAGTCAGTGCTATTCTACAAGTATTTATTATCAAAGCACTATGTTTGATACTGGGAATAAAGAAAGGCATGACTGTCCCTAAGGAGCTTATATTTTACATAGAAGTGACTTCAGAAGAAAGTCATTTAACCTAACTTCATCATTTCTGGATGAGAAAACTAATCAAATATCATTGTATGTGGTACAAGGTCACATAGATAGTGACAAATCTGGAAATAAAAACCAAAGTTCTTTTTCCAATGTTCTTTCTCTAAATCATGCTACTTCATAATAGGATCTACAAAGGTAGTGAACTGGCAGTAGACTTCTAGAAATTTTTAATATTTGATTGCTGAGAAAATAATAATTACAACAAAATATAGAAGGAAAAATGTTCTGGGTTTTATTCCAGCTCTGCTAGTAAGATTAGCTGTGTGACCTACCAAAACCACTTTATCTGAATCTTAATTTTTCATTGATAAAATGAAAGGTTTCAGTTAGGTGCTATCAAACATCCCAAATATTGTTCATATGTGTTGTTCCTATTATGTAGACAGGTGTACTACAGGCTGGATTTGGGGACTGGAGCCAAGTTGGCTGTGTAGGAGCAGGAAAACTCTGCATCTACCCAACGACCATCTCAAAGACCCATAAAATCTGACTGTAAACAAATTTTAGAGCTCCAGAACGCACAAAATTACAGAAAAACATATCTCCCTCTTAAGGCAGCTCAGCAGGTGGGACAGGAAGGGATCATCACAGCATGCTGGGAGTTGAAACCAGCACGGCTTGAAATTACTGCTTGGCCCTGGACCTGCCAGGACAAGCTGTAGCTGTAGCCTAAATGAGCACAGATCAGCAGCAGCTGTGGCGATTTCCAGAATTATCAAGCCATAAGAAATAAGGACTAAGTGAAAAGTTAGTGGAGCTCAGACAAATTTGGGGGAGAGGATCAAGCTGAACTGCCTCCAGGGCAAGGAAGCAGCAGAAGTGGTGCAGCAACCTCCATGTGGCTGCTTCAGAAGCTCCAAGCCTGCAGAATGCAGGGGTGACAAGGGATCATTCAGAGGCTAAGTGCTCTTGCATTAAGCTGCCTGGATCAGGATCATGGTCAAGGGTGGTGGTCCTGGCGGTGCTTTTTCAGTGAGCCAAAGTTGGTAGGTGCTGCAGCAGCCTCCTAATAGCTCTGGCAGCTGTGAAAACCCCAGCAATTTGGGACAAAGCTCTCCCCTCTGGAAGCAGAGTTCCACAGAGCTAAAAAATCAAGTAATTGACTGGCAACATGAGCAAGCAAAGGAAGCAAAGTAAGAACAATAATCCAACTTTAGATTCCTTTTTGGAGGACAAAAAGGATCAAAGCATGGAAAGGGAGGAAGACAACACAGGTCAGAACTCCTGCACAAAAAGCTTCCAAGAAACATGTAGACTGCCTACAAGACATAGATCAGTTTAATAAGGATTTTGAAAACCAAATTAGAGAAATAGAGGGATAATTGTTAAGAGAAATGAGAATAATGCAAGAAAATGATGAAAAAAAGTCAACAACCTGACTGAAGAAAACTAACACCTTAAAAATAGATTAATTCAAATGGCAAAAGAGGCCCAAAAAGCCAAGGAGAAGAATGCTTTAAAAAGTCAAATTTGCCAGATGGAAAAAGAATCTCAAAAGCTTTCTGAGGAGAATAAGTCCTTCAGAATTAGAGTCGAGCACATGGAAGCAAATGACTTTATGAGAAATCAAGATACTATTAAACAGATCCAAACAAATGAAAAAATTGAAGGCAATGTGAAATGACCCCTTGAAAAAACCACTGACCTGGAAAATAGAGAGACAATTTAAAAATTAGTGGGCCACCTGAAAATCATGATAAAAAAAAGAACCTAGAAAGGAATCTTCAAGAAATTCTCAAGGAAAATTACCCTGATATTTTAGAACTGTCAGGCAAAATAGAACTTGAAAGGATTCAGCAATCACCTCTTGAAAAAGATCCCCAAAAGAAAATTCCTAGGAATGTTATAGCCAGCTCCTGGAGTTCCCAGATCAAGGAGCAAATATTACAAGCTGCCAACAAGAAACAATTTGAATACTGTGGAAACACAATCAGGATAACCCAGGATCTAGCAGCTTCTACATTAAGGGATTGAAGGGCCTTGAATATGATATTCCAGACATCAAGGGAGCTAGGATTAAAACCAAGAATCATCTACCCAGCAAAACTGAGTATAGTGTTCCAGGGGAAAGTATGGTCATTCAATGAGGTGGAGAACTTTCAAGCATTCTTGCTGGAAAAAACCAGAACTGAAAAGAAAATTTGACACTCAAATACAAGAAGCGTAAGAAGGTAAATATGGAAAAGAAATAAGAGGGGCGGAGCCAAGATGGCAGCGACGAAGCAGCAAGGCTTCGCAACTCTCACACAACCACCCTAAACATCCATAAAATATGACCCCAGACAAAGTCAAGGGCTCTCAGACTCACAAAAATACAGAAAACATATCTCACACTGAAGGCAGCTTGGCAGCAGGGGCTCATCGTGGCAGGAGCCAAAGCTTGGCCTAGCCTGAAGCTGAGACTGTGGCCAGGCCCTGGGGCGGTAGGAAGGAGCTGAGCCAAGCCAAGCTGCGCAGCAGCTAGTCTGCAGGAGAGAAGATCTAAATCCTCCAGCACCTCCACATCTACCAAGGCATGAAAACCAAGGATTGGAGAGGGGCAGCGGCAGAAGGGGCTCATCCAGCAGCCCAGGCCAGAGACGAGACCAACCCAGTCCCAAACTATAGCCTTGGCCAGGCCAGCCCAGGCCCCAAGGCGGACAGGAGGAGCCAAGCCTCCCAAACCACAGTATGAGTCTACTTCAGGGCATCTTCAAATCCAACAAACCAGGATCAGAGCTGGTTAGTGAAAGTGAAACTTTGAAACTTAATTTGGGGGAAGAAAAGCAGTTAGGCCAATCTGTCCCTGGGGCAAGGAAACAGTGGGGGAAGGGAACTGCTGGAACTGCCAGACCCCACCGGCTGCTTCAGAGCCCCTGGCGTACGGACTCAGCAGGGGGGCTGAATCAATTGATCACGGCCAAGTGCTCTTGCACTGAGTGGCATGGATCACGATAGTGGTCTTGGGTGGTGGTCCTGGAGTGTGCTTTCAGCAAGCCAAAGCTGGGGGGACGTGCAACACCCCTCTAATAGCTCCAGCAGCTGGGAAAACCCCAGTGATTTGGAACAGAGCTTCCCCCGCCCTGGAAGCAGAGTTTCACAGAGCTAAAAAAAAACCAACCAATTAATTGACTGGCCAACATGAGGAAAAGGAAGCAAAATAAGAACAGCAATAAAACTCTAGAATCCTGTTTTATGGACAAAAAGGATCAAAGCATGGAACAGGAGGGAGACAACCCAGTCAGAACTCCCACACCAAATGCTTCCAAGACACTTGAAGAATGCCTAGGAGTCATATATCAACTGAAAAAGGACTTTGAAAACCAAATTAGAGAAGTGGAGGAAAAATTGGGAAGAGAAATGAGAATGATGAGAGAAAATCATGAAAAGAGAGTCAACAACCTGACTGAAAAAAACAACATTTTAATGAATAGATTAACTCAACTGGCAAAAGAGGCCCAGAAAGCCATTGAATGCCTTAAAAAGTCAAATTTCCCAGATGGAGCTAATGACTTTATGAGAAACCAAGATACTATTAAACAGTTACAAAGAAATGAAAAAATAGAAAGCAATGTGAAATATCTCCTTGAAAAAACCACTGACCTGGAAAATAGATCCAGGAGAGACAATCTGAAAATTATTGGTCTACCTGAAACCCATGTCCAAAAAAAAGAACTTGGAAAGCATCCTTCTAGAAATCCTCAAAGAAAATTGTCCTGATGTTTTAGAATCAGAGGGCAAAATAGAACTTGAAAGAATTCACCAATCACCTCTTAAAAAAGATCCTCAAAAGAAAACTCCTAGAAATGTTATTGCCAGATTCCAGAATACCCAGTTAAAGGAGAA
>JAQQSW010000251.1:0-22326 GCA_028646575.1 Pseudocheirus occidentalis
GTAAAGTGACAGGGACAGGGTAGAGAACAGAACAAGGGGGGGGGGGGAAGGATAGGAAGGAAGACAGATGATCACTGTCACAATATGTCCACTATGAAGATGTCCTGTATAATCACACATCCACAGCCTGTACTGAATTGATTGTCCTTCCACTGGTGGTAGGGGACAAGGGAGGAATCAAAAGAATCTAGAATTTAAAGTTCTGCAATACCTGCAACTAGGAATTAAGATATACAGGGTCTGGGATAGGGAGACCCTCCCTGCCCTACCAGAAACTAAGAGAGCAGAGCAGGGGAGGGGCTTTACAGTGGGATTGCTGTTTTAGGGTTGGGGCAGGGAAAAGACAGGGAGAAAATTTGTAATTCAAAAATGTCATGAAAATGAATGATGTAAACAAGAAAATAAATTTTAAAAATGATTTGATATTCAAAAAAATAAGGAAATAAAAACACTCAAAATAGAGTGTGCACTAATTAAAAGAAGAAGAAGAATCTCCTTATCTCACAACAAGAGGGAAGGCTATGGGAGATCATGAAAAATCAATCAAGGGATAGGCCTTGAGTTCCCAGGATTAGTAGGCAGGCCTTTGAAGAGAAAGGGAAATGAAAGGGTGCTTTTAAAGATCATCATGGAACTATGGGAAAGTCTATGTGTGTCACAAGAAACAATGAATTTTTTCATCCTGGTGTAATCGAGACCATCTTCTTTTTACAAAAAAAGGGGTTGTGCTGTTCAGGACTGTGTCCTACCCCAAGACCTCAAGAAAGGAATATATAATTTGATGGAGGCAATCATAATCCAAGGGGGGATAAGGGCCAGAGATGGGGCATTCTGGATTTGTGAGCAGTGATAGACCATGGAAAAGGCAAAGAGTAAGACCAGGCCTCATAACTCAGGACACAAAATTTCTCTAAAGGAAAGAAGAAAGGAAGGAAATGAGCATTTAAGTGCCTATTTGTGCCAGACATTGTGCTTTGTACTTTAAAAAGTAACTCATTTGATTCTCCCGACAACACTGGGAGATGATTTTACATTTAAGAAACTGAGGCAGACAAAGGCTAAGTGACTTGCTCAGGGTCACATAGCTAATAAGTGTCTAAAATCCAGATTTGAACTCAGGTCTTTCTGACTTCAACCCCATTGCTCTATGCATCATGTCACTTAGCTGTCTCAAAAGAAAATTTCAAGGAATTTTTAAAAATAGGTAGCAATAACTCAAGAAATATAGAAGACTCTGAGTTTCCTTTCTTATAGCTCAAGAAATCCAATAGAAAGATTCAAAGGAAAATATAGATCTGAACAGTTTTAAAAGTCAAATCAAAAAAACTTATGATATCTTCTAAATAGAAATATTAAATAATATATCTATTTCTCAGAATTATATAATACTTTTTCCAAAAACAGGCCAGATGCTAAGGCACAGAGAAATTATAAATAAGTTTTGGAAGGGAAAAATGCTAAATAATTCCACTGTAGATCAAAAACTAACAAAATCATTCATGAATATAGGAAACAGAAGCAAAAGATGCAGACCTAAATGGAGAAATGAGAATGGCATCCTGAATAATGAATAAGTCAAGAAGCAAAGCGCAGAATTATAGCAATTATGTGTGAGAGTCTTAATAATGAAAGAATGTATCATTTTTATATACAGCCACAGCAACCAGGAAAAATACAAACATTCGTTAACAAAATGAAAATAGAGAAGATTAATTAAATGAGTACAAATGAATTAAAAATTAATGAAGCAACAAAATAACAAAGTTAGGAGCCTTATAAGAAAAGGAGCAATTAGCCCTCAAAAACATAGGGCACACTCTATAACAAATATACATTAGCAATGTGAAGAATGGACACACATAACAGGGAATATACATAATGAATACATTTGGCCAGGGCAGATGTAAATAAGTGAACACATATAGGTAATATTTGCAGCCAGGGCACACATGGGAGAATAATTTCTAATTTTTTAATTTTTAATTTAAAAAATTAAGGATCATTCTTAGCAATAAAGTATTTTAATTGAGATGTGTACATTATTTTAGACAGAATATTCTATAGCACACTTTAAATAGACTACAATATAGTGTAAATATAAGTATTATGCATTGTGAAACCCAAAAATATTGTGTTACTAGCTTTATTGCTATATTTGTTTTATTGCAGTCTCTGGGACTGAATCCACAATATATCTCTGAGGTATGCCTGTATTTGTAAGTTAGATGTTAATAAATTGGTAACTAACTATTTAAGAGGTCTAAGTATAGATATTTATAAGAGGCATGGGTATAAATCAATTCAACACCTCCATTTCTGCAGAGTAGTCAATTTCTCTTGGTGATGATTGGCAACATATTTAGCCTGATTCTACTGTTAACATAGCAAATAGAGTCCAATGAACATATAATCTACATCAAAAGATGTAGAGTAATTGCTGCATGCTAATATTTGTTGGATCTGTATTAGAAGTATAGATTCTTCTCTTTTTTTTTTTGGAGGCAATCAGGGTTAAGTGACTTGCCCAGAGTCACACAGCTAGTTAAATTTCTGAGCTCAAATTTGAACTCAGGGCCTCCTGACTCCAGGGCCAGTGCTCTATCCACTAGTTGTCCCATTTAGTTTTGGACAAATATTTCTCTGTGCTGGTCTTCCTTGGCCACTGCTCACTATTTCTTGTTTGTGATCCCTACTGATTACTGCCAAGTGCAATGCCACTATATATAGAGTGGTAGAGTTTCTTTCTGTTGCAAACTTCTGACTTTATTTTCAGTCTTTGTTTGCTAATGATTCCTAGTTATATTCTAATAGCTAAATGTTAAAAAGCTGTTTCCTACATCTGCCTAAAGCTACCTCTTTGCAACTTCCACTCCCCATTCCTAGGTCCCCCTGGGACCACATAAAATAAGCAGAATCCGTCTTTCCTATGAAAACCTTTAAATACTTAAAAGACACACAACATGCCTTCCTAAGCCCCTCTAATAATTCCAGTTCCTTCAAAAGATCCTCAGATAGAATGATTTCATGGCTCTTCATCATCCTTGTTGACCTCTTCTTTTTCTATAATTTAGTAATGGCCTTCCTAAAATGTGGCATACAGAATTTAATATAAAATTGAGAGTCTGGCCAGTGCTGAGTACAATAAGACCATGACTTCTCTAGTTTTGGACACTCTACCTCTCTCAATGCAGCTTAAAATCATGGGACAATTAATTAATCATAGAACAATTGAGATCATAGGAAAATTAATAAAATTGATATTTATCATAGGACAAATTAATGGATATAATGGATAATAATTAATGGATCTTGGCTGCCATGCCATATTGTTGACTTGTAATGAGCTTGCAGACCACTAAAACCTCCAGGTCTTTTTCATATTAACTTTTTTTAAACTTCATATGTATACTTATTAAAGTTCATCTATTTAGATTCAACCTAACATTAAAGCTGATTGAGATTGTTTTGTATACCAACTCTATAATCTAACACAAGGCTTCTTAATTTTTTTCCATTAGTTTCTGGTATTGTGTGGCATGAGGGCATGTGCAGTGCAAAGTGCACATGCTTTGTGTTCAGAACCAAGGCTACAGTGAAATTGTATGATGCAATACAGACAAGGGCTGCCAGAAACACCTCAGACTCATTACACATTTGATTTTCAATTAAGTTTTGGTCATTGAATATTTAGAAACATTTTACTGTTGCAAATTTTTTTTTACCCTATATGGAATCATGACCTACAGTTTAAGAAGCACTGAACATATTCATTATCTTTCTCTAGTTTGTATCATGTGAAAATTTATTGAGCATATTTTTTCTGAGCATTTGATAAAAACAACACAGAGCCAAGGACAGATTTATGAGACATTCTACTAGGTATATCCTTCCATGTTGACACAGACCCAATAATGTTCTGTGGTTCTGGGCATTCCACCAATTTCAAATCCATTTAACTGTACTATCATCTAGTCCATATTTCTTCATCTTATCAAGGAGAACATCTGAGTCTTTGTCAAATATTTTACTAAAATCTAGATCAATTCCTCTGATTTACTAGTTCTATCAACTCAGTCAACAGGAAATAAGATTAGTCTGGTATTCCTTGTTCATGACAAAGTCATTCTAGTTCCTTAAGATCATGATTTCCTCTTTTAAATGTGCAATAACCACTTTTTGAACAAATACAGCCTAGAATTTTGCAAAGAAATTAAAGTTAAGCTCACTGACATATCATTTTCAGGCTCCATTATCTTGACTTCTTTGACATCAGACCATTTGTCCTTTGCCAGTCCTGGACCAGAAAGAACTAGCTAATAGCCCTTTAGCCAAAATGACCAATAGAGAATTATGACCTAAGACAGACAAGAAAAAAATTAGAACTCCCTAGCTGCCTTTGTTCAGTTCAAATTATTAGGACTGAGGAACTATGTAGAGAGTATTAAAATGGAAGATGGATAGAATTATGGAATACCACCGGTGATCTTTGAAATATCATGGGGAATGGAAGAAGTGGCCCAGGTAATGGGGGAAAGAATAAATGACATCTCAATGTTCAAAAGAGAAAGAAGGGATTAGAATCTTTTTTATTTTTGCTTTTTTTTGGAGGGTAGTTGGGGTTAAGCAACTTGCCCAAGGTCACACGGCTAGTTTGTGTGTGTGTGTGTTGTGTCTGAGGCTGAATTTGAACTCAGGTACTCCTGACTCTAGGGCTAGTACTCTATTCATTGCACCACCTAGCCACCCCAGGGATTAGAATCTTCAAAAGACGGAGAAGTCAGTTTAACAAAATTTCAGAATAAAAATATGATGTCTGCTGCCTGTCAAGCTTAAAAGCTGAGTTCTACCTCTTTGGACAGCCCTACTCAAGTTAAAGGCTCTCACTATTTTCTTTTATTGAAGATATCCCACTAAGTACCTCCTTGTATATTATTAACTTATTAATGGCTACTCACTGGGTTTTGTTATTTAATCAGTTTTGAATTCACCCAAAAGAATATTTCTCCATCTTGTCTACAAGATTACATAAGTGACTTTGCTAAGTGTTTTGCTATTATGCTGTGTTTAAGATATTCCCTTGGTTTTGTAATCCTATCAAAAAAAGAAATGAAGTTAGTCTATCATGACCTATTTTCCTGAAGCCATGGGAGCTTTTCATGATCACAGCTTCCTTTTTAAAATACCCACAACCTTTACCTATCCTTCAATAATACAGTTAAGAATTGTGAAAAGAATCAGAGTAAAATTCATTAGGCTACAGTTTGAATATTCTTCCCTCTTCATTTTTTGAAAATCAGAAAATTGCTTTTCTCCATCCTACAGCACTTTTCCCTTTTGACACAATCTTTCAAGAGCAATTGTCCAACTCTTTCACTGTCCTCAGATGTATGGAGTTTTGTCAAGATCTTTTGGTTTGAGTTCATTGAAGGCAGATAGTTTCTTAAGACTTTCTCATTTAGCTTTCACTTCAAATCCTTATTAACCATATTCTATCATCTCCCTTCCAAATACCATTGTCCCCAATAGAGAAACAGAAGGGGATGAAAAGTTCACTAACTCAGCTTTTGTTCATTGTCTATGACTGTTGAGTAGTGGATGGAGTGCTGGGCTTGGAATAAAAAAAAATTTGGGTTCAAATCCTACCCCAAATGGTTATAAGCTCTGTGAGGATGAGGAAATTGTTTAACCTCTTTGGTCTTCTGCTTATTCATTTATAAAATGGGGGCACAGGGGAGGGTCAGATTTGTCCTCTAAGGTTAGACCTAATTTTATGATCCTATAATTATTATTTCAACCACTCCAAGAAGGGGTCCTATCACTTCATTGACCTTTCTTTTGCCTCTGGCATCAATTTTAAAGTATTTTTTGTTGTTCTTAGAATTCAAACAGCATTCTGCATTCATAAGAGTGATAAAATGGGTAAACTAGGATTAATTAAACTCATTTTTATTGGTGAAAATGGAGCCATGTCTATTTAAGGCAGCAATTTTTTTAGTATGGTCAACAGAGGACTAAAGTTTTCTGGCAATTTCTAAATTCATTTATTTTCTGGAGGGAGTCCAAACCATAAAGTGGCATAATGAGTCTATATGACCATTGTTGCTATGAAGAAGGTGGCACTAACTCTAAGAAGGAAGGAGGAATGTCTTATAATATGGTAGCTTTCTGGAAGTCCTTCATGTTTTCTGCATTCTTTATTTGGGGTGAAATGAAGGTTGTACTGGATGTGATATTGTTAGTATAAGTGCTTACATTGTGGTTGGCATCTTTCTACCCAAACCTTTGGAGACCTAGACAGCTAACATTCTACTGAAATTCTCGTAGAAAGTCTGAGTGAGGTCACAATAAGTCAAATTCTACCATGGTTTTCAGGAGAAATTCTTGATGATGACATGAGTCAAAGATGTGCTTTTTGAGGAAAGTTCACAAAACTAGAAGTCTGTGTAAGCCCAGAACTCAGAGCTCTAGAACATGGTTTGCATCTGTTGGGTATTTTTCATATTTCATTGTACTTATCTAAAAGGAAAACATTGGTTTTGTATAATGGGAAAAGAACTGAATTGGAAGTAAGAGGACTTGGTTTGAATCTGCTACATACTACTGTGTAATGGAGGACAAATCATTTCACGATCCTTGGCCTATAAGAGACTGCAAAAGATGGTCTCAGAGACACATTGTACTTCTAAATCCTAAGAATCTATAAAATGGAGACCAGACGACTACCACATAAGGATTGGTCCCACTCCCTTTTTCAACATTCTCTTAATTGGTGACCTCATCAGCTTCCATTGGTTTAATTGTCATGTTGATGCAGATGTCTGACAAATCTCTCTATCCAAACCTAATTTCTCCTGAGCTTTATCTGGTCCTGCACAATCATCTGCCTTTTGGTGGTTTGGTCATATAGGTTCCCAAAGTGAATAATACCATCCACTGGGGGGATGGGAAGCAGAATGATCTAAGGGAGTGGTAGTAGCCTTGGGTGCAACTGGGGACATTGAACAAAAATAAGGGGGTTGTGGAAGCATAAAGAAAGAAGAAAATATAAAATGTTTTAAAAACTTGTTTCATTTTTGTACATGTTTCATCTGTTGTGTAACAGAGTTAAAGTCATAGTAATTACATCATTTTCCAAATAACCATACAAACTGCAAGTTATAACTGATCAGTGTGCAAGTCCATCCACAGGTATTAACAAGCAAGTGCTGACAGATGAGCCTTATTGTAAAGTCCAGCATGCATTAGCAAGAATATGTGTATGTAATGGTTTGTTTACAATACGACACTATAAGGTTATGTGATGCAATATTGTATCATCAAAATTACAGTGCAGGCAAAAGCCCACAAATATACAATAAATTATTGAATTTAAATGAGGTTTTTTAAAAATGGTGGGGCTTTTTGAAATGACACAAATTTCTAAAAACACACACACACAGTTATAGGATTAAAAAAAGTAGATTTCCAGGGAGGTGCTGAGTAATTTTTCTTTAAAAAGGGGATGGCAGACCAAATAAGTTTGGGAACCTCTGGTTTAGTGGATAAAGCATAGGAAGTGGAATCAGAAAGATGTAAATTCAAATCCTGCCACAAATACTATCTGAGAGACACTGGGTAAGTCAATTTCTCTATATGCACTCTACAAACCTTAAAGTGCTACATAAATGTTAGTTGTTATTATTATTCAAATTAAATATTCTGTAGACCACTCAAACTCAAGATGTCCAAAACAAAAATCTCACACCTTTTCCTCAAAATCCACCCTCCTGGACTATCCTGTTTTTGCAAGGGTACTACCATCTTTCTCAGGTCCACATCTTTGGTACTGTACTTGACTCCTCATTCTCACCCCATGTAACAAATCAGTTGCCAAATCTTATTATTTCTACCTCCATATCATCACTCATGTTCCTCACAGTCGCCTTCTCTCAATTCACGTAGGGATCCCTCTACTTCCTGCCCTCTTGAGCTCTTGTCTGGACTATTATTCCTAAATGATCTCATTACCTCCAATCTCTCCTCTCCTCAATCCACCCACTAGAGAGCAACCAATATAATTTCCCTAAAGCCCTGGTCTAATTATATCACTCTTTTATTTGGTAAATTTCAATGGATCTCTTTTGCATCTAGGATCAAATGTGAAGACCTTGTTTGGCATTCAAAGATCTTTACAACCTGGTCCCAGTCTAACTTCTCAGTCTTATTACTCTTCAGCTACACTAGGCTTCTTGCTATTCCTCACACATGATGTACTTGCTTCCATACTTTTGTACTGGCCTATATCCAATGTCGGGAATACACTCCCTACTTACCTCTCCCTCTCATAATCTTGTTTACTTCAAGACTCAGCTCAACTGTCACCTTCTACCTCAAGCCTTTCCTTATCCCCACAGCTGCCAGTGCTCTCCCTCTTAAAATTACTTTCTATTTATTTTGAATGAGTACTTTTATACCTTTTGTGTACATACTGTCTTCCCTGATAGAATGTAAGTTCCTTGAGGGCAGAGACTGTTTCATTTTTGTCATTCCCCAGAACCTGGCACGTAACAGAAACTTAAGAAGTACTATTTAATTTATTATCTCATTCATCTGCACTGGTAGACCCTGTCCTCAGAAACATTCGTTTTCATGGAGGCATAGCTTATATATTTAAATTCTATAAGAATGCGATTTTATATTTCTTTAATTTTGTGCACTCATGGATATGTAAGAGGAACAAATTAAGTTGAGTTATAGCATATTACATGAAACATATACTCTATAGTTTTAAAATATGTATTATACTAGAAAGAACTGTTTTAACATATGCAAAAGATTAGAGCCACCATAATTCTAGTTTCCTAAGTCCACACTACATAAGAGCCTTAGATACCTTAGAACATGATATTCCCAACAGGAATTTATTTGGCTTCCAAATTTTACTTCAAGAAAGTTATAAAAAGCATGGATTTTTTTCCCAACTACAGTTCACAAAATACATTTTAACCAGCAACTGCAGCTAAAAGTTAGCACCAAAAATGCCACTGCAATTCCTGTAGTAACATAATGTCCTAGAATCCTTTGGCTAAGTCATTACAATCAATTTAATTGTGGTGAAGTTAGTGAGTCACCTAGTTGCTTCCTTTTACGCAGTGGAATATTTCTTTACTCTTCTCTCTATCTCATCAACTTCATAATGTACCTTTCAGATATTTCATTGAATCCAGCAATGTGTGGACTGAGAAAAGAAACATGAATCAACATTGAATTACTGCCTAATCAACTCATGGATTATGCCTTTGCTTCTCTTCTTCCAGGAGCTGTGGTAGGAGACAAATGAATTTGCTCCTTAGAGAGTTGAGGCCAGTGCCTACTAGCTTGAGACCCCGGCCAAATGATTTACATTCTCAGAGCCTCAGTCTCCTCATCTGAACAATAGAATAGCAGCACTCCAGCTTTGTAGAAAGCACTGTATCAATGCCAATTCTTCAAATATTAAGTCCCTGCTGCTCCCATTTTGACCCCAAAAGGCTCATTTGTACATCACTCATGTAAAGAGGAGAGGTAGAAATCTCTCACTATTGCTATTTAGAATAGAATGTTAGAGTCTGAAGAGTGCCTGGATATCTCACTCAATACAGTCAATTGCTGCTCTTTTATTGCTCTTTTTGAAACATCCCAAATATTCCTTAACCCCAATAAAAACCTTCCCTTGTAACAAAGAAGAACAGTCAAATATGACATGTCAATATTTATTAAGCACCTACTATGTGCCCAGCACTGTGCTGAATTTTGGGGATACAAAAAGAGGCAAAAGTCAGTCCCTACCCTCAAGAAGCTTGAAATGTATTAAGTCAATATGTTGCATTGTAGTTCAGGAATACTTAAGCCTTTTTGTCATAGATGTCTTTGGTGATCTGGTGAAGCCTATGGACCCCTTCCCATAATAATGTTTTTAAATGCATGAAATAAAATCAAAGAATTACAAAGGAAACTGGTTATATTGGAACAGAGTCATCAAATATTTTAAAGCAAGTTTAGAGATGCTCCTCTCCCAGTAAGGCACCCATAGTTGGTTTAAAACATTTTCCTGCAAAGAATCAGAAGATTAAATTCTCTAGCTATCCTCTAGTCATAATTGATCACTACATTGATTGGAGTTCAAATTCTTTCACTGGTGTTTTTTACATTACGTAGTATTGAGACTTGGGGGTTCTAGGACTCCAAAATGGCAACACATGGGTAGTGCCTTGAATGAGTTTAACCCAAACCTTCTTTTAGACAAAGACAACATTTATTAGAACACCAGTCAGTTTGGACATGATTCTAAAACTTCACAATATTGGCCAGATTGAATCTAAGCCATTGGCTATACTCTTAAAGAATCTGAGCATTTGTATCACTAATGCAAGTGGTCCTTTAATGGAGGCAAAATGGATCTTTTATAGAGAAGATTGTGGATGGCAGTCCAGGGTGGGGCCAGGTACAGACAATGCAAAAACAGCTAATTAACTGGAAGGGCTGATTGTCCCAGGTGGACACCAGGGATCTGGGCCATGTGGGAAAGACTAGGGCCTTTTTTTTCCTTTTGGGTGTCCAGATCCCAAAGACATGGTCTTCTCTTTTTAGGGATTCAGATCCCATCCCCATCATTAGCTACCATCTGAGCTGTTCTGGTTTTAGTTATGTCATTGTGCATCAGTTCATACAAATCTTCTCTATGAATTCTTCAATAATTCAGTTCAATAAATTCACATTTATTAAGCACCTACTTTTTGCTGGTACATTAAGTAAGCACAGTGCTAAGAAAAGCAAATAAGATTAAAAAAAGACAATCCTAGGGGCGGCTAGGTGGCGCAGTGAGTAGAGCACCGGCCCTGGAGTCAGGAGTACCTGAGTTCAAATCCGGCCTCAGACACTTAACACAAAAAAAACTAGCCGTGTGACCTTGGGCAAGTTACTTAACCCCAACTGCCCTCCAAAAAGCAAACAAAACAAAAAAAAAAAGACAATCCTGGCCCTCAAGGACCTTATGATCTAATGAAGAAAGACAATACAGGAAAACAGAAAGGGGGTAAGTGTAAGAAATGCTGGCAGTTTGATTTCCACAGATTTTGTAGAAACTATGGGTGTTTACATTCAGGAAGGCATAAATCTATAAAGAGGGGCCTGAGTTAGGCTGGCTCAGACCAGTTGGGGATGGTCACTGACTTTGCATTAACACGAAATGCTTAATGGACAGGTCAGAAGAGTTGTAACCCAAAAGAGCTGGAGCTAATCCCAACTCTGAATGGAGGAACAGCAGAAGAGCATAAAAGGGCTTGCCTTTGTCTGATACTTTGTAATCTTTTTAGAGAGGCTACCCATTTATTCATTACAGAATAAATGTAAAATAAATATAATGAAAACCTTCCTGGCTTTCCAACAAATATCATTTATTCCTAGACTGGGTATGTTTATAACAGTAGGGCATCAGAAAGTACCCAGCACAGGGGCATCATGTTTCACAGAGTCCAAACCAAGGAGAGCTTCCAAAGGAAACTGGAGGGGTAGCTGGTGTATAAACATAAGGGTTAATGACCTTACCAACCACCTTGATCTGCTTGAGTTCCCCTAATATCCAGAGGAGACCCAGTGGCCTAGGAATCAGAATCAGCCAATTAGTGGCAAACTGAGCGTCCCTCAGTCTTGACACTGGTTGTGCCCAGAACTCTCTTTGTTGCACCTACAACCATAGAACTGACTTAAGCTGGATCAACCCAGCTCCAGCAGACAGAACTAGCACAAGAATAATAGTTGTGGGACCTTGGGGACTTTTCAGCCTGGACTTCTTCCTTGCTCTGTATAGGCATCTCATGATTTCTGTGAAATTTCCCCTGGGAAACATGAACTGCATGCAAGGGACTATGGTAGTGCCCAACTGGGCCACAACACATTAGAGAAATTCAAAGCCACTGTGGTGTTACCTGATTGATCCATGACATGGCCATTCCCTCCCAGCTTTGCAGTGTCCTTTTGTCTTTATAATCTGTGCAGCTGAACCTCAAAGCAAGTTCAGTTCCAACTGCAGCTCCTTATGCATGCATGCATGCCACCATTTTGAAAGAAAACAAACATGCATGTAACCTAATTCTGTTTGTCTTTATTGGACCAAACTCTGGAGGTTGACATTGAAAAGTTCAGATATCAAATCTTCACCTTTGTCATTTGTCGTATCATGACAATAATAGGTTTTATGGTTTGCAAAGTACGTTACATATGTTAATTCATTAGATCTTCACAATATCACTGTAAGGTATTTTGCAGATAAAGAACTGAGTATGAGAGAGGTTATATGAGTTGTCCAGCTAATAACTCTCTAAGACAATATTTTAACTCAGTTCTTTCTGACTCCAAGAACAACTTTCTATTCACTGCACCACTTAGCTGCCTAATATATTGTAACATTTTCATACCACAATTTATCAAACAATTCCCCAATAAATGGGTGCCCACTTTACTTCCATTTCTTTTCCACTTCCAAAAATGCTGCTATAAATACTTTATATATTCGAGAACTTTTCCTGTTTCAACCTCCTTGGGATGTACTCCTAATAATGGTTTTTGCTGGGTCAAAGGGTTATGTGCTAATTAATGACTTTTTAAGTATAATTCCAAATTATTTTCCACTATAGTTGAAGCAATTCACAGTTTTACCAAGAGTATATTAGTGTTTCTGTCTTCCCACCACCACTCCAACATTTATCATCTTTGCTGATTGGTGGGATATGAATCTCAAAGTTGGTTTATTTTGCATTTCTGCTATTATAAGGAATTTGGGCCCTTCTACATGCTTGCTGGCAGTTCGCATTTCTTCTCTAGAAAATTATCTAATTATACCATTGGAGAACCTACCTACTGAGGAATGATTCCTGTTCTTATATATTTGAATCAGTTCCTTATATATCTTCACTATCAGACCTTCATCAGTATTTTTTTCTGAAAAAAAAATTACCCAAATAATTCCTTCTCATCTTACTCTAGTTGTAACTATTTTGTTCCTTCAAGGGGTTTTCCAGTTCTCTATATTAAATTGTCTGTTTTATCTTTTTTCTTTTAAATTGCATTTTATTTTTTCCAATTATGTAAACAGACATTTTTTACATTCATTTTTAAATAAAATTTTGAGTCCCAAATTTTCTCCCACTCATCCCTAAGACAGAAGCAATTTGATATAGGTTATATATGTGCAATCATGTAAACCTATTTGCACATTGGTCATGTCATGAAAGAGGAAACAGAACAAAAGGAAAAAAATTACCCCAAAAAAGTCTATTTTATCTTTAAAGATAACTTCTAACCCTTGTTTGGCTAAGAATTCTCCCTCCCCTTCTCAACCAAACCATAGCTGTCATACAAAGTAACCGCTTCTGTTCTTCTCTCATTTTTCTTAAATGACATGACATGACATGACATGACATGAATTAAGATGGTGAAAATAGGGGGTGGCTAGGTGGCACCGTAAATAGAGTACTGGCCCTGGAGTCAGGAGGACCTGAGTTCAAATGTGGCCTCAGACATTTAACAGAAAAACTCACTGTGTGACCTTGGGCAAGTCACTTCCAATTGCCCTCCAAAAAAAATATTGTGAAATTAGAACTTACTACAGTATATGTTTTAAACTACTGTTTTGGGCCAATCTGATTTCTAGTTTTCCTGGTATTTTTGGTTGAAAAGGGATTTCTCACCCCCCCCCCATTCCTACCATTGTTGATGTTTTTGAGTTTATCAAATATTACAACACATTTATTTTAGAGCAGTGGTTCTCAACCTTCCTAATGCTGCAACCCTTTAATAGGTTCCTCATGTTGCGGTGACCCCTAGCCATAAAATTATTTTTGTTGCTACTTCATAACTGCAATTTTGCTACTGTTAGGAATCGTAATATAAATATCTGATATGCAGGATGTATTTTCATTGTTACAAATTGAACATAACCCACAGGTTGAGAGCTGCTATTTTAGAAGTAAGGAAACAGGTGCATAGTGGTGTAATGTGCATTCATAGCTCTTAGAAAAGGTTTAGAGTAAGTGACCCCAAAAATGAGGTTTTCATTTACCCATATCACACAATGCCAGAGTTGGAAGGGATCGCAGAGATAAAGTCTTCATACCCTAACAGGAATCCCTTCCTGTACCCAGCAAGTAGTCATTCATCTAGCCCAGAGGTTCCCACACTTATTTGTCCTACTGCCCCCTTAAAAATTTACAGGCCCCCTGGCCCCTGGGAATCTATTTTCTTTAACCCTTTAATGGTTTTTCAAAAATTTATGTCATTTCTAAAAAATAGAAATTTTTCTTAAATGGTGCACCTTAAACTTAATATTCTTTTTAATAAATTCATGGCTTCTTCCTGCATTGAAATTTTGATTACACAAACATGTAACCATATAGTGCTATATTGTAAACAAGTCATTACACACATATATTTCTGCAGATGCACGCTGAACTTCCTGACAGTGTGTGATGTTGCTCACCTGCCAACACTTGGTTATTAAGACCTGTTGGTGGACTTAACCACTGATTAGTTATAACTCACATTTGTGTGCTTATTTGGAAAATAATGGAATCCCTATGACTCTAACTCTGTTACACAACAGATGAAATATGTATGAATTCTTTTTCAAAATTTTCTTATCTTTTCTTCTGTCTTTATATTTCCACTGTCCCCTTATTTTTATTCAACATCCCTCAATTGTATCCAAGGCTACTATTATCCCCCACCTCCCCAATCATTCCAGTGCCCCCCAGGGGATAGTAACAGTCACTTTGGGAACCTCTGATAGCCTTTGCTTAAAGACCTCTGGTGAAGTGAAACCGGAATCACCTGAGGCATTCCATTCTTCTTTGGGATATCTCTAATTGTTGGGAAGTTTTCCTTTTTGCTCCTAGTTCTGTTCCCTAGGATCAAGCAGACCAAGTCTGATCTCTCTCACTGGATTGTCTTTTAAAAACTTCAACAGGTATAATGTTCCCTCTTCCTACTTTCCACTAAAATAAATATGGAAAGATACATCATAAACCATGCTTCAATTCAGCATCTATATTATGAATCATCTGTACATAATTTATTTTTCCATTCATTCTTTGGATCAGCACAGCTAATCAGGAGCTGGTTATTGTTTTAAATTTTTCTTACATTTTCAAAGCTATACCTTGAACACTCATTTTGGAATTGTTAAACAAGTTGGAAGCAGACTAATAAGTCATTCGTCTGCTAAGATAACTTTTGACATAAATCAGATAAAAATTCATTCCAGAGGTGAAAAATTAGGCTGGGGAATCCCAGTGGATAAGTTCTTTCTATTTATATAAAACATCTGGAAATACCCTCCAAAGCCTCCATTTATTGACAGCCAGAAAGAATTAAAATTATTTATTTAAAAATATTTTAATTACCTATATCTACATTGAGAACAAATTGTGTACAAAGTTAATTTTAAATAAACATTTAATATCTTTAAATGCAGTTTGCTTAATTATTTTATTATAATGATATTTATATAAATATATGTATAATATATAACAAATATAAATAATATATTATTTAATTATATAATAATTATATATTTATCATATAATTTGTATACAATAAATTATATTGTAAATCATATAAGTATGAATATAAATAATTAATATATAATATAAATATTATAATATTTATTATAATATTATTTATAATATTTACAATTATTTTTATAAGTAAGCAAAAACAAAGAGTTTGTCTAAATTATCCATAACTTGCATTTCCTCTAGACACTGTGATCTAATCCATAAGAAACAGATTTCTTACCCAAAAGAATGCCCTGGATTTTATGTTCTTGTTGTTCTTAGTTTTGGAAGAAAAAAAGGTTTAGATTTAAAGTTATTCATAAGGATGCTCACAGTAGCACCCAAATAGAAGATTTCATAATATTTCTCCTTTACATTTGACCTTGTGAAATTTTATAACTCTTCCATGTAAGCAATTTGGACGCAAGATCTCTGCCAAGTAGGCACTAAAAGCATTCTTAAAACCCTGTTGATTCATTTCACATTGAAGGAATTTACCAATTAGAACTTCCTTTGTTACTATGGTGCAAGGCACAGTCCAGTTCTTCCCTAAGGAACCTAATAATTGTCTGTGTCTGAAAGAAACAGCTATCCTAGCTATCATAATCCAGAAACGAGCCTAGTATCTCACAGAGGAATCTCACCTTCTCCCTGTCCCATAAAGTGTTCAATAACATGCTACATTTGGAAGTATTTAAGAATATCCCATTTTATTTCAGTGCCTTCCTTGTGTCTGTTAGGCAGGACCTCTGATCTTTGCAATTTTGAGATAGATTTACTACTTCCTATACAGAAACAAATTCAGAACCCAAAGGAAGAGATACAGGTTACATTTTATTTTATCATCTACCTTTAGCATCTTTCTGACAACTACTTTCTGTAGTAGATAGAGCACTCAACACTTTCAAAGGGACTTGGGTTCAAATCTTACATCATCATAACAACTAACATTTATAGCTAACATTTATAAAATGTTCAAAGTGCTCTACAAATATTATCCCTCACAACAATCCTATGATAGATGTTATTATTGTCTCCCTTTTACAAGTGAATAGATTGGGGCTGAGAGAAGCTAAGTGACTTACCCAGGGTCACAGAGCTAGTAAGTGTATGAAGAAAGATTTGGACATAGGTCTTCCTAAGCTGAATCCAGTGCTCTATGCCCTAAGTCACTTAGCTCTAAAATTACCTAGCTGCATGACCATAGCACATTACTTAACTACTCTGTTTCCATTTTCTCATCTGTAAATGTAACTATAATAAGGTTCATACTATCTACTTCAGTGGGATGAAGTGAGACTAAAATGAGACAAAGTATATAGAGTTCTTTGAACACCTTAAGCTGTTTGTTTGTTTACTTATTGGAGGGGGCTGAAGGCAGGGCAGTTGGGGTTAAGTGACTTGCCCAAAGTCACACGGCTAGTAAGTGTTAAATGTCTGAAGCCAAATTTGAATTTATGTCCTCTTGACTCCAAAGTCAGTCCTCTATTGCCTGGGCCACCTAACTGCCCCTAATAGTTTTAATATTGATGATAATCATGATGATCATAATGATGATGATATAAATGTTATATGAATGTAATATTTATGAACATAAATTATTAGAATCATCACCATTCTCAGGAAGCAGTAGCAGTAAGAGGAATGCAAAATCTCGGAGTTGGAAGCTTAATGACCATCTAGGCCTATCTAACCTGACCACACCTCACCTATCTTGTTTATGAGATTGATTTATATAAAAAGTGTAAGACTTTTTACTTATTATCATTAAATATCGCATTATTAGAATCTGCCCAGAAGGAAAAGCCTATGGAAAATTATTGAATAGTTCTCACAATGTCAACTTTTATACGTAATACCTGTCTCCTTGTCCCCCATCTCCCTAACATTTACGCACACTTGGTCCTCATGGACAGCGTTTCCTACAGTAAGGGGCAAAGCCAAAACAGCTGTTGTGAAGTTCTACATCTGTTCATCCTACCACATGACACTTGAACCTTGAACTATAACAGTTTCCTTCAACTGAGCATGTGCAATAAGCATCTCAGTCTTGAAGTACTACCTAAGCACGGATGGCAGTCTCTCTTTTTTTTCTAGCACCCCAGATCTCATGCTTAAAGTTTAAAGGATAATTATATTTAAAATCGTAACTCATAACTCTTTTGGTTCATGAGGTCCACTTAGCTGGGGCCCCATTCTCGTCCCCTTCTCAATATAACTCCAAAGAGCTCACTAAAGATATAGGATGGATAGCATTTACTAATAGGAAATCCAAAAATTAAACAAAATCATGAAATTAATATCCCAAAGTGTCTTGAATAATCCTTTTGTATTTCTTCTGAAAGAGTCTGAATTTCTCATCCTTCTCCCCTACCTTCTCTTCTCTATCCTACCCTCTTGTTCCTCATTGGGATTAGGGATGGGGATACATGGACCCCAAGGTCTTCATTAGTAGTTTAACATAACCAATAGTTAACATCAACAACAAAAACCCCAAGCATAAATAAGTGACATCTATATGGTATGTTAAAGTCTTCAAAGACATTTGTATACATTATGGTCTAGTAATTATTGCTAGGGAAAACTCGGGCATGGGAAGATTAAACACCTCCTGAACACAAAACAAGTGCCTGGGAATAATACTTTTACTGAGGTTTTTTGCTGCACAAAAACAAAAGCACAGTCTTTCCCTGTAATTCGTCTACCAAATGGAATAGAAGGGCTGAAAGCAACCTCAATAAGTAATCTACTGCTTCTTCCAAGGCAGCCCCTACCTAAATGACCCAAGAGAGATGCCTATCTTGCTTAATCTTAAATATTTTAAGGGGAGGGGAGAAAGATTCCAGTTTAAATACACACACACACACACACACACACAAGTTTAAGTAACCCAGTTGTGCAGGTCATAAACCTTCCTGAGAGGCATAACATTGATCTCTACTTTTTGTCTCAGTGAATCAGTTTATGTTTTCTTTAATACTGTGTTGGCTAGGATATAAGCCACCATACTTTAAGGCCTCAAACCAAGTTCTTTAGAAAAGATGAGTAGTGACAACAATTAGTGTTATTTTTCAGTGTGTGCTTAAATATATGTGTTGGAGTTTTTTCTGTCAAAAAGATTTCAGTTTCAGGATATGGCCTATGTCCAACTAGTATGCTAAGTTCATTATTCCTTCTCATTCTCTACCTTAATAGCACTTAGGAGACTTGGGGTTTCACAAAAGGAGTCAGACCATTAAGGCCAAATGTAAGAAATGATGTATAATAATAAAGAATTTATACAATACTTTAAGGTTTGCAAAATGTTTTAAAATATCTCACTTTATCCACAGAACAACCATGGGAAGTAACAGTCTGCTATTATCCCCATTTAACAGATGAAGAAACTGAGGTAGACAGAAGTTAAGGGACTTGTCTAGGATCACAGTGTGTCTCGGGTCAGATTTGAACTCCAGCAGATAAGTCTACATCCAACACTCTATCCATTAGACCGTCTGGCTGTTCTAAGCATTTATATGATGCCTGTTGTGCACTAGCTTCTGTCTAAGTACTTCTCAAGGATTATCTCATACCCTCACAACAGCCCTGGAAAGAGGATGCAATAATTATTTTACAGCTGAAGGTAAAGTGACTTGACCAGGGTCATATAGTAGGTATCTAAGATCAGATTTGAACTCAGGTCTTTCTGATTCCAGGGCTAATGCTCTATCCACTGCATCATCTAGCTGCCTAAAGGAGCAGAGGAATGAAGGTGGGGGAGAATACAACCAGAATGGTTACTGACACCCCGGGTAGACTGGTCTTTGGACCATGGCAGGAGGAAGCAAGGAAGTCAGTAATGGTGAGATTCGCATATCTAACTAGCTCTATGGTACTCTTCACCACTGTTCCCAGTCAGTGCAGGATGCCCAGACCTCAACTGCATTCAAACCAAGACAGTTCAGTAAGAAAACTAAAAATCACATATTTATAGGTTCTTTTTAAAGTGAATCTGGTTGATTTCCTACCTCTGATATAATATATAAGGAAACAATAGGTATTGGCCAGGGGAGACTCCAGCTAAGTCAAGTGATATGGAATGTGGAAGTTTGAATTAAGTGTTTACTTTCTTCTTTGGTTAATGTGGGTAATTTATATTTTTGCAGACATTCATACATTCTATTTAGATTGCCAAATTTATTGACATATAATTGAGCAAAATAGCTCCCAAGAATTATCTTAATTCCCTCTTCATTGGTGGTAAATTGACCCTTTCATTTTTTATATTAGTAATTTAGTTTTCTTCTTCCCTTTTTTAAATGAAATTAACCAATGGTTTTATCTATTTTTTCTCATAAAATCAGCTTCTAATTTATTTATTGCTTCAATGGTTTTCTTTTTTTTCCAATGGTTTTCTTACTTTCAATTTTATTAATCTCTCCTTTGATTTTCAGGATTTCTAATTCAGTGTTTAAATGGAGATGTTTAGTTTCCTCATCTTCCAGTTGTTGCTTTTTTGTTGCATACCCAATTCATTTATCTGCTTATTCTCTATTTTAGTAATGTCAGCAATTAGAGATATAAATTTTCTGCTTAGTACCACTTTGGCTGCTTTCTATAAATTTCAGTATGTTGTCTTGCCATTCTCTTTAATGAAATTATTGATTATTTCTATGATTTATTCTTTGACTCACTTGTTTTTTAGGATTAGATTAATTTCCAATTAATGTTAATCTCTCTTTTCCATTGTCTGTTATTGAGTGTAATTTTTACTGCATTATAATCTAGAAAAGATGAATGCACTATTTCTGCTTTTCTGCATTTGGTTATGAGGTATTTATGTACCAACACATGGTCATTTTTTTGTGTAGATGCCATGTACTTCTGAGAAAAAGATGTATTGCTTTGTATTCCCATTCAATTTTCTCCAGAAAGCTATTATTTCTAACTTTTCCAGAATCATATTCACTTCCTTAATTTCTTTCTTATTTATTTTTAGTTAGATTTATCTAGTTCTGAGAGGGGAAAGTTAAGGTCCCTAAACTACTAGAATAGTTTTATTATAAGACTTCATTGTCTGTGGTACTTTTTTTTTAGCAAGATATAGTTTCCTTCTTTATCTCTTTTAATTAAATATATTTTTGCTTTTTCTTTGTCTGCAATTATGATCATAGCCCCTGTTTTGTTTACTTCAGCTGAAGCATGATAGATTCTGCTCTATCTTCTTACCTTTACCCTGTGTGTATCTCTCTGTTTTAAATGTGTTTCTTGCAAACAACATACTTTAGAATTCCGGCATTTAATCCATTCTGCCATCCATTTGTGTTCTAAGAGTGAGTTCATCCCATTCACATTTATAGTTATGATAACTTACTGCGTATTTCCCTACATGCTATTTTTTGCTTGTTTATCTGCCACCTCTCTCTTACACCCCACCTTTTCTCTCCTCACAACTGTTTTATTCCCTATCACTGTCTTCCCCAATATACCCTCCTTCTTATCAATCCCTCCTCCCCCTTCTATTAACTCTTTACTTTTTTATAGAGTAAGATAGATTTCTGTACCCAACTAAGTGACTATGTTATATCCTCTTTGAGCTGATTTTCATAAGAGCAAGGTTTAAGCTTTGCCTGTCATCCCCATTCCCCATCTTCCCCTCCATTATAATAACTCTTTCATGACTCTTTTTTGTAATGATCTACCCCATTAAATTTCCCTCCTTCTTCTTTTTCCAGTACAATTTTCCTTCTCACCCCTTTTTTGTTTTTTTTTCTATCATTCGATTAAAGTCATCTTATACCCATACCCTCCGTCAGCATATACATCTTCTAATTGCTCTTATAGCAATAAGGCTGTTAAGAATTACAAATATTATTTTGTCATAAACAGTTTAACCTTATTGAATATATTGCATTTTCTATTTCTTTTTTGGCTTTTTATGTTTTCCTTGTCTATATGGAGGTCAACTTTTTTATTCAGTTCTGGTCTTTTAATTAGAAATGTTTGAAACTCCTCTCTTTTGTTAAATGTCCATATATTTCCCCTGAAAAAATTGTACTCAATTTTGCTGGGTAAGTGATTCTTGATTGTAATCCTAACTCCTTTGCCTTCTAGCATATCATATTCCAAGCCCTCTAATTCTTTAATGTGAAAGTTGCCAAATCATGTGTAATCTTGATTTTTAGCTCCAAGATATTTGAATTGTTTCTTCTTGGCTGCTTGTAATACTTTCTCCTTGATTTGTGAGTTCTGAAATTTTGCTTTGATATTCCTAGAAGTTTTAATTTTAGGATCTCTTTCAGTTGGTGATCATACTTTCAATTTCTATTTTGACCCCTAGTTCTAATATATCAGGGCAGTTTTCTTTGATAATTTCTTGAAAGATGTTGTCCAGGATTTTTCTTTTATCTTGTTTTTCAGGTAGTCCAATAATTTTTATATTAACTCCCCTGGATCTATACTCTAGGTAAATTGTTTTTACAATAAAAAATTTCATATTTTCCTTTGCTTTTTTACTTTTTTATTTTATTTTATCAGATTTTAATATCTCATTGAGTCATTAGTTTCCATTTTTGTTCAATTCTAATTTTTTTAATTTTAGTATAAATTTTTGTTTTCTTGTTTACATCATTCATTTCCATGAGATTTTTGAGTTACAAATTTTCTCCCCATCTTTCCCCTACCCCAACCCCAAAACAGTGATCCCACTGTAAAGCCTGTCCCCTGATCTGCTCTCTTTTATGTCCTCCTCCAACACCCCTCTAACTTTCTGGTAGGA
>JAQQSW010000251.1:22826-38864 GCA_028646575.1 Pseudocheirus occidentalis
TTTTTTTTTTGCTTTTTATCTTGCAGGATGTCTTCAATACATTATCTAGTTCGTTTTATTCTTTGGAATTATATCCAAAATATCCAGCTGTTTTTCAGTTTGTATTTCAGAAGAAAATGTATGCCTTGGATATTATTTTAGTATAGAATTACTTTTGTGCCATATTTTTTTTCTTAGCTTTTATTAGTATTGCCAATTAGATATGGTAGTGGCTATCAGTATATGCTTAGAAAAAGTGTGTTATGTGGGAGTTGGAACTGAGACCACAGAAGTTTCAAAATTAGGGAGAAGGGAACTGGGTGATCTTCTTTGTACTTGGAAGTAGGAACTACAAATACAAGGACCTAAGAAAGTTCCAGTCTTACGACTAGGAACTTAAAGTGATAATAATGAATGTGGACAATATTCCTGATTGTCTAAATGCATCTGGTGCCTGGAACTCTGGAAGTGAATGGTAGACCTAACAACTATGGGAGGCCAAAACTGTGGAGAGGGAAGTCAGCTTAATGGTTCCTGGAATCTGAAAATTTTTGTGGCAGAAACCCACATAGCCCCATAATTGTCAGATTCCAGAGTTCAAAAAGCTAAAAATTAGCTTTAGAGGTAGAGAAGGTAGTGGTGGTGGTTGGACGCTGGATTATGAAACTGTGGTTGTGAACTGCAATGGTCTAATATGCAAAGGTGGGAAAAAAGGAGACCAGAAATAGGTATAAGTCAGTGGAAAGTGATCCATGGCAACTCCAGGGTTGGAAGAGATCTAAGGTCAAAGGTTTGGGGGATCAAGAGTTAGAAGATGGAGGGTTTCCATTATGTATGGAACTCAATATTTGGTTGCCTTGACTAGGTTTGAGAATTAGAAGGAATAGCTCTACCTGAGCCATATATATGGGGGAAATGCATCAGAATAGAAATGAATCAGTGAAAGCTTGGATGTTGCCAGACCAACAGTAACAAGAGGATCCATCAATGACAAGATTAGTTCAACAGCAGCAGCAATGTCTCTCCTTATTCTAAATTTTCAAATGTACTCTTTCCCTCCATTTTAAAGTTGTGAATTTTTGCCTTTTGGGATGTTTCTTTATCACTGAAGAGATTTTAATAACACTGGATCCCCATAATTCTTTTATCTGTAGGTCCTCCTCACTTGGAAATTTGACATTTGTTTCTTGTCATTTTCATATTGCTTAAGTAATCTTGATCTAGTTGCTTTCTTGTATCTTTTTTGTTCAATTCCCACTTAACCACTTTCCTTTAGACTTCTCCATTAATGCTCCTGAGCAAGGGACTGCCTTTCTTTTTTTCATTTGCATCTCTAGAACCAAGCACAGTGCCTGGCACATTGTAAGTTCTTAACAAATATTTCTTGACTAACTGTATTATCTTTAAAAAAGCAGAGTCAGTAAAGATGTGGAAATGAAAACCAATTTCAAGGGAGTGAGAAGGGAGCATAGATGATAGAGCAGTGGGGACAGCAAGTATAGACCATTCTAATAGCTTGATAGCAGAACAAGAAGAAGTAAGATGGTAGCTTGGAGGGACTAATAGTGTTATAGGAAGAGTGTTTGTTTTACTTTGCTTTGGGATCTGAGTATGGTCATAGCAAATAGAGGAGAAAGGAGTGGCATTTGAGAGGAAGAGATTTAACCTAGAAGAGACAGAAGGAAAGATTAATAAAGATGCATCCCTGAAATAAACAGAAAGGAATGGGACTGAGTGCATGTGAGTACAGGGGTTATTTGTGGAAAGAATAGCCAGTCCTTCAGAAAGAGGTAGGAAAAGAAAATGGATGAAGATAAAGGTTTTGTGTTAAAGACAGAAATAAAAGGGCTGATTTTCTCAATAAAATAGGAGGCAAGGTAACATACTAATATACTAAGATTTGGGACAAGGGTAAGAAAGGAAAAATGTTAAGCTACAAGAGTTTCAGAAACAATGCTTTGGGCTATATAATAGGGAATAGGGTAAAAGGCATAAGTTTCCTGAGTCACAGAGAAGACAACTTTATAACAACAACATACAATGAACAAAATCAGCTGTTTTTCAAAATTGTTTAGTGGTTCGGAGCATCCTGGAAGCTAATAGTAGTTGTTTTACACAGTTGGGAATTGGCAGAGTGGAAAGAGTGGACAGTCAAGGGGAAAAGGGATTTAGGTAGTGGTAAACATCTGTGTTATAGCTGACTCTGTAATACAGACTGGGTTAGAGGGAAATGAGAGAGGTAAAATAGTAGTGATAGGCTTGACAGAAACAGGAGGGCTTGAAGACCTGAAAGCCATGATAAGGTTAAAGACTAGGTTCAAGATGAGTTAAGGGAAGTAAAAGAATTCAGAAGGAAAGAAGATTGTGGCTTGTGGAAAACTGTGGAAAGAAGACTGAAGGAGAATCTCAGTATCCAAAATCTAAAGCATATATTAATGACAACAGTAAGAATTGTATTTATATAGTATGCTAAGGTTTGCAGAGTACTGTACAAATATGACCTCATTTTATCAAATGATGACAATCTAGGATTGGCACATTTGTGTGTGACTAAAATGAAGTGGAATTCATTAAATATTAAATGTGAGGTCACATGAGCATCAAGATGACAAACCAGGCATTTTATTCAATTCCCAAGACCTCTATCTTCATTATCTAGGGCACCTGAATGCAAAGGAAGGTTAAAAAAAAAACAGAAACTGATGCTCATTGATTCTGAGATTAATCAGCACCCCTCCCCCACTCACAATGCTACCAGTAGCAAGGCTGCATTAGCAAATCCAAGGACAAAATACAGGCTGATATCAAGACCCAGGTCTTCACCCTGATTCCCCTTCCCTCTTTCTAGTGCCATGGAGACCTCAGTTCCAGGCCACAAAAGTTTCCTTGGGTCTTGACAGCCATTTTGGCCAAAGCCCTTCAGGAACAAAAGCCTGTCAGGGACTGCAACCCGGTAGCACTAGCTCTGCAAAGCTCTGAACTGCTTGAACTAGGGAAAGCAGGCTCTGAACTGCTAGTGTCAGGTCAGAGAACTGAGTAACAGAAGGAGTAGGAATAGCAAATGTCACCACAATTAAGAAACCATGAGTGTGGGGAGCTGTGTGGAACTCTATCAAGTCTGAGAGAAAGAGCCTAGCGCCCAAAGGGGGCCAGTTCTGACCACTCCAAAGAGAGTTAGGGCAAAGATCTAGGCTGGTAAACTGTAAGTTGTTCAACAGTTGTTCCAGCCTTTAAGACAGACCAGAACAATTTGGCAGTAAGGGTCAAAATTAAAATAGACTAAACTTATTTAGACTGCAGATAGGTTAAACTAGAGACAGACTGACAATGGTTAGTTGCTGTGAGTCACATCACAAACAAACCCTCCATTTTTGCCAGCCACCTAAAATCCTTATAGGGCAGCAAGCAACCCAAGGGCAGTAAGTTGTGAAGGCCTTCCCTAAGAAAATCACAATTAGAGAGGAAGGAATCAGGAAATGAGCGATAAGTAAAATAAAAGGGGGTAGTGATGAGGTGCAGGCTCCGAGAAACCCCTTGAGTTCTCCTTGAATCTTCTCACATAAGACATTTCCCTGAAGCCATGAGCCTTAAGTTATGACTCTGCCCAAGTCTTTGGCCCTCCTTTGTCTGGCAATTTCCTTGATCCTCCCTGGCCCAAATCTGTCCCACCCTTGAACTGGCCTAGCCCACCATTGTCTGTCCTCTCCAGGTAGCCTCCAGCAACCTCTCACCCTTAATCACTCATTACTGGAGTCTGACCTCATCTGATTCCTCCTGAAGACCCTCCCCAAATTCCTCCTCTAGACCACCCCTAGATTCCTCCCACAACTTTTCTGTATATAAGACCCCATCTTGCCTCCATGTATGTGAGTGCCATAGAATGACCAAGCACAAACTTGCTCTGTGTCAGATGATTCTGACCTGCTTGTCCAATGTAAGTATCACAGATACTGAGGCTCCTTAATAGTCTATCCAATATGGTTAACTTTTAATAAACTTTGCTGTTCTTTGTCTGAGAAAAGAATTTAGTCAAATTCATTCAGCAGGACCCAGTATGTCAGTATTTTGGGGTCTTGAGCCCCCTTAACCTTAGACCTCTACATTTTATGGAACCTTGACCTTTTCAGTGGAGAGCAGCAAGTGCCACATATTTCAGGGAGAAGAAAACTCAAAGACATTGAACACAAACAGATAAATCATCAGAAGGGGAAAAAACAGAAGAAAATATGGCCTCCAGATCTTGTCAATTAATTTCAAGTATATATGAATAAATGCTGCAAAATAAAGTAAGATGATCCAATATTCGATAAGGCAGAATACCCTATAGAACTCAGGGATGGTATGGAATAATAACATGTTCCTGAATGGTTTAAAAAAGAAATGAGAATTATGAGAGCAGAACTCATGTCCTGCATAGCAAAAAAAAAAAAAAAAAAGTGTGCAGAATTGAAAAACTTGTAGCTACAATGGCAAACCTCACCAACAAACAAACAAACAAGAGAGGGAGCAATAGACTGAGAATGCAAATACACAGAAGTGAATGACAATCTAGAAGAACATATAACACTAAAATATTCTATGCAATAAAACTAAAGTGTCTCATTTTATTCCAATAACAAAATTGAATTAATAAGAGACTTAACTTGAGTCATGCCCAGCACAAAAATAAGGACACACACACAAAAAAAAAAACCAAACCCAGTAGGTGCAGTTGTGCAAGATTGTAAGATAATGAGCTTGTTGAAGTAGGGGCTGGTAGTGCAGATAAAGGTGAACTTGGATTAGCCTTTCTGCTTCTAGTGAGGCTTTTGGTTATTCCTCTAGAGGGGATGGCTGCTTACTGTGAGACACCGCCCACTCCTGGGATATTAGAGAATAAACCGCCTGTGGCCATTTAGCAAGGAGGGATCAATGAGAATGTGCTCTGTGTCCTTAAGAATTGTACCCTGAAGATAATTGTGCTAAACTATCTTTTAGGATCCTTGACTGTTGTTTCCCAGGGACTTCCAGCTTAGTCATTTAAGCTTCCTCTCAGTTCTACTGAGACCTCTTCAACTCAGTTTACTTACAAAGCAGGCAAGAGGAATTGAATTGGGGGAAGGGAATTTGATAGTGATATATTTTTCCCCATCAGTAAACAAATAAAAATAAAAAGACAAATCTTGAAGGCCAATATGTACTTTCCCCTTGCTAACACTTCATGCCTTTTATTGCTAATAACAACTATTACCCAATTGCCTCAAGAGAAGCCTACTGAAAGAAGATTCTTCACAGCTTTAAGGAAACCATATTCTGGGGTTGAATTGAGAAAGAACTGTTTGGTTTTGAATGACTTTTTAGAAATGACAGCAAGCTGAACAAACAGTCCTATTCTATAACTGCATTTAAACATAGCCAAGCAATTGATGGATGGCATAGGGGCACTAACCATAAGAGAATGCAAACCAAGGCAGATTTTGAGAATTTTAGGGTCATCTAACAGCTGTGCTGAAAGAATTATTTGAGTTTTATGTGTTTGCTTGTCTTAAATTTGAGTGAGGCCAATCAGAATATTGTCACATGACCTTTGCTGTGATTCTTCTGTGCAAAAAACCCTTGGATGTCCACAAAAAAGGCTGCTATCAATATTTTGTACATAGGGCACCTTTTGCTCATTCTTTGGTATTTCTTCTGAGTATAAGCTTAACAGTGGTCAAAGGGAAGCTCCTTTTGTGGTGGGAAAAAAAAACTGGAAACCAAGGAAATGCCCATTAATTGAGGAATGGTCGAATAAGTTGTGATATGTGAATGTTATGGAATACTCTTTTGCTGTTAGAAATGAAAAAGCATATGATTTAAAAGAGACCACAGAAAAATTTCTATGAACTGATGTAAAGTGAGATTAGCATAAACAAAAGGAGAATTTACATTGTAAAGGTGGTATAGTAGATAGAGTGTTGGGACTGGAGTCTGGAAGACTCATCTTTGTGAGTTCAAATCCCGTCTCAGACTTTTACTAGCTGTGTGATTCCAGGTAAGTCACTAAGCCAGTTTTTCTCACTTTCTTACCTGCAAAATGAGCTGGAGAAGGAAATGGCAAACTAATCCAGTATCTTTGCCCGAGGAAATCCCAAATGAATTCAGAAAGAGTTGGATACAACGGGAAATTGACTGAATCACAACATAAATATTATAAAAATGAACAATTTTAGAAACATTTATAAACCAATGGAGATTAAAATGAACAGAGCCAGTTAAACAATTGATACAATGAAAACACTAAAAAGAAATAACTTTGAAAGAGGTAAGAATTATCGTCAAAATAGTGGGCATTCATAATTCCAGAGGACCACTGATGAAACATGCCACCCACTGCAGAGAGGTGATGAATTTAGGATTCAGAATGAGATATTTGGTTTTGTATATGGTCATTGAGGGGATTTATTTTGTTTGAATATGCACATTTTTTACATTAAATTTTCTTTTCTTTTTTAAACAAGAGAGGTGAGTGGGAAGGAGACAAAAATAGATTTGTATTCATTTTTTAAAAAGAAAGATGGTGAGTGCTGCAGACATGAATTGCTGCATGCACTTTCAGATGAGGTCCTTGCCATTATTAGTCTTTACTATTTTACTTTGTTACAAGAGACCTCTCACAAAGTGAGAGTGATCTATAAATGTTTGTAAATCTGTAAATATAATACAAAAACAAAACACATCAACAAAACCTTTTAAAAAGAAAAAATACTTTCTACGTAATTAGAAACGAGTTATGTTTGAATTATTAAGACAGAATAATAACAGGGAAAGAGTTTGACAGTTTACAAATTCTGTTTGACGTTTGGAAAAACATTTCATTACCAGTGCCCTAAGATGCTATTTTATATGTTTGTGTTTAAAAATCTATCAATTCAAATATTCATCAAAACTCTATAATTATACTATTATAAACACAATGACTTAATAAATAAAAACACATTTACTTTTGGCTTGAAGTATTCCAAGAGCCCTGGAATAGATTATTTTTCTAGTAAATGGGAAGGGACTAAATAGAGGTAAAAGAACTGTAGTTACACTTACCTATAGAATGTTTTTAAAGTAAGTATTTTTTAAAATCAAATAAATTATTCTTACTTTTTCACTTAAAAATCAGATGAGGCACTTGAAACAACAATGCTTCGTTGTCCCCAGGTGCCCAAAGATATCTCGGCAATTGGAGATACAGACAAATGAACCAACTGCACCCTAGCTAACTTTCTGAGAACAAGCAGGGGCACTCCATCAGTTTAAAAAGTTTCCACTCTCACCCCTGAAATGTGAACTGTAAGTTATACTTATCTCTCTGGAGCTTCCAGCTATAGGAACTCCTACAGAGCTTAGACCCCAGGTAATCTTGTCAACCTCCATTGGTGGCAAACTTATAAATTTGAGATGTCGGGATCTCTTGGATACCTCAATAGAGGCTTTACTGAGAGTAGAAAGAATTTCTTGCATTGGAGAGGATGACCGAAAAGAGAACCCAATCTTATGGTATTGCTTTATCTGTCTGGTATGACAGTTCCTAATTTCATCAACTTGGCAGACTAGCAAGGGGAGGGCAGAGTCAGGCCCCAATATTAGCAGCACCCACAGCCCTCCTGCTTGGCACAGGAGGGCAGCATTAAGGCAGATCTGCAGCAACTTTCTACTTAGCCTGACAGACTCAGGTTTGCTGAAGCAGTGTGCGGTTAGAACCCAGACATTGAAACCCAATGGTGCTCAGGACTATATCAATAGTCTACCCTAAGGGAAGGCAGAAGGACTCATGTCTTAGTGTTGGCAACTGTCCTGATCCAGCATAAAGGAAAACTAGTGATGCTGGGGTCACAGGCAATAGGCAGATAAGTAGTGGAGAGGGGGAGAGAAGGTAGGGACAGGCCTGCCTCAGGCTATTGATTACTATAATGTCACAATGATTAGCCCCTCCACATTGCTACAGGTATGACAACCAGTGATATTTTGTATCTCTTCCCACAGAGGGCTGAAAGGATCAAAAGGCGGCACTGATGGAAGGGAGCTTGCTTTACAAAAAGAGAAAAATGAAAGTGTCTAACCAGCCCCCACAGAAGAAGGGAGCAATACTTAGGGACATCTCATGGGGTAAAAATGTTGTATTTACCACCACCACCACCATGGGGCTCCTCAGGGAGGTGGAGATCCTTGGCCGGTGGGCCAGGGAACATTAAGTGGGGGATGACATAGGGGCTTATCTAAGATGGTACAGTATTCCCTTATCTATGATGAGGATCAGTGACTATGCAGGAAATAATGTTATCTTTGATGAAGCCTTGATGTTCCTGATAATGGTCCTGCTTGTGGTTACATTTTTACATAGAAAGACCAGCTTTGAATTATGAAGATTTAACATCACCCACCACGTGGAGATGATAATTTAGACTTGAGAACCAAATCTTCCTGGGACTCCCCCAAATTCAATCACTCCTTGTCAAAGCTAATACATTGTCTGTTTTGGTTTGTTTTGAGGTTTTGTTTTTTTTGCTATATTTTGGTTTTAGTTTTTCTATTTTGCCTTTTGTAGAGTCTTTTCAGGCATATCTGACTCTTTGTGATTCTATTTGGTGTTTTCTTGGCAAAAATACCAGTGTAGATTGCCATTTCCTTCTCTAGATCATTTTACAGCCGAGGCAAACAGGGTTAAGCAACTTGCCCAAGGTCATACAACTAGTAAGTGTCTGAAGACCAATTTGAACCGGGGAAGGTGAATCTTCCTGATTCCAAGCCCAGTGCTCTTTCCACCATGCCACCTGTCTCAATTCTTCTTTTAGAGTTGCTTGTAGTAGCTTCTTGAATAGAAAATGTCAGAGTTGAGCAGTTAACATCCCATTTAGCAACACTTACATTGTACAAGTGGTGGAGGGTCCTCTGGAAGACCTTACCATCAAGTCACAGAGTGAAGGAGAAACAATATCCTAACCTCTGCCCCCATACAAGTTAGGCTAGTTTTTCTTTAAAAGGTATTGAGACTTTCCTCCAAACTTGATTAGCTCAAGGGGAATAAAGATCCAAGTTCTTGACATCACTGCCTCATCACCTAAGTATAACCAGAAGGACCCCAGTAAAAACCATATTGCCAGACAAGTTAAAACAGGTTGAGGGTAATCAAAGCCCTCAGTCTCAATAGTTAGTTAGCTACCCCAAGCATGTGAAGACTTCCCCCAGAAAGAGTAAGTAGATAAGAATAATTTGTTCCAATAGCCATGAAGGTGACTGAAGCAAGTGGTGTGGTTCTCAACCTATGGGTCACAACCCCTTTGGGGGTTGAACAAACCTTTCACAGGGGTCACCTAAGACCACTGAAAAACAAATATTTCTGATTGTCTTAGGAACCAAGACACCGCTCCTCTATCCATCTCCAGGTGAGTCTGCCCATGTACAGATATGCCCAGAAACATCCACATACGAGTATTAAAGGGTCACAGCATTAGCAAGGTTGAGAACCAATGACTTAGAGCTTGGTCAGACATCAAAGATGCCAGGGTTATCATCCTCTGTATCCTGATGCCATAGACAGTCACCTTGACTTTTGTCTTGACACTGAATTTTGATGTCTCTGGAAGATAAAGGGGGACTAAGGACTTTGTGTAACTCACTTAAATCCAATTCATGCTGAAGTCAAGACATGACCCCATGATGTCGTCAAAAAAAGGACAAACAACAGTAACAATAAGGAACTCCAGGCACCTTCTGTTTGATGCTTGACTGGTGAAAAATGTTAGACAGGCAGCTCAGGAAAAGGAACATTACTCAGCTAAATCAACGCAAAGCATCCTCAATGTCTCTTCTTCAATATCCATCTCCTACTATAACCGTGAAAATCTCATTTTGTTCCAATATCAGACCTGAACCCCATCAGGCCCAGACCATATCATTTACTGTAACATATTAATGTGTTCATTTCACAATTTCTTTGACTTCAAATTTAAATCACATCTCTTTCTCTTGTGTTGACATCAGTACTCAAGAATATATTTATTTCTGATTACTGTTTTAGTGACATGACATAAATTTAAAAGTTACATTTATATTATTGTTATTTTGATATAATTTGTTACAGCATCTATAATTCATTCTTTAACCTAAATGTTATTGAACAAGTAATGTTTAGGTCTCCTTGTAAGCACAAACCTTTTGATCTTATTTTTCTGGTTGATTATTTTTATTTCATGGTAATCTATAAAAAATATATACTTTTCTGGGCTTATAGGGGTCAAGAGGGGAAGGAGGGTAGTTCATCAAGAAATGTCCCTAGTATAAAAAAAAGTATTATCAATTTAGTTGATAAATAAAATGTCTACTTGTCTCAATTTATCTATAACTTCTTTATTCTGTAGAATTAGACATTTTGGGAAATGTTCCATTTAACTAGGGTAGGAGAAGAAAGAGTTCAAGCCTCTAATTTTGTCATTTATTTTTCTTTCTATCACTTTCAAAAACTTGTTCCTTCAGCATTTTATTCTAGTCCAGAATTTCCTTCTTGTTTTCCTTTCTGTTTGACTTCTCATAGTCCATTTCTAGAGCATTAAGATTCATTACTATATTTTATTTTTCTATATTATGTTTCCTACTATTATTTTTTAAATCCTCTTGAGGAAAATAAGTGTTCCTTTATGAATTTAGGTGCTATTTCATTAGCAGACTGATTCAATATTGATATTCTACCTTGTTAATGGTATCTTTCCTCATGATTCCACCTTGATCATTTCTCATTGCAATTCATTTCTGTCCTCTCTACAATCTACAATTCCAGATTTTCTGGAATTAGCTGAAATAGAACAAATTTTAATCCATGCTCTCACCTTAAATGTATAAATCTTTTCCTTTTTTTGCACCAAATGCATTTTGTAAGCATTATTTTTGTTATTGTTGTTGAGTCATTTCAGTCACGTCCAACTCTTCATAACCCCATTTGGGATTTTCTTGGCAAAGATACTCGAGAGGTTTGCCATTTCCTTCTCCAGCTCATTTTACAGATGAGAAAACTGAGGCAAACAGAGTTAAATGACTTGCCCAGGGTCACACAGCAGTTAAGTGTCTGAGGACACATTGTAACTCAGGTCCTCCTGACTCCTGACCTGGCACTCTTATCCACTGTACCCCCAAATGCCCATATCAACATTATACCTTTGGAGTTAAAAAATAAAATAAAATCTATTCATTAATTTTTTTTCTTTGTATAAGAGAAACTGACCATAAGATCATGGATATAGAGACAGAAGGGACTGCTGAAGCCTAGTCTATTCTAACCCCTTATTCAAACCTCTCATTTTACCAATAAGCAAGCTATATCCAGGAAGGTTAAGTGAAGGTCACATAGGCAGTAAACATCTGAGGTAAAATTTGAACACAGGACCCCTGACTTCAGAGTCAATGCTCACTCCACTTATATTCAAATACTTGCAGAATTTTATTTATGCCTTAATATATTGTTCTGTTTTATCTTTATGAATATATTATGATCTAGAATATGAGAAATAATAAAATAAAATGCAATCTTCTTAATTTCATTAATATTAATAGTTACTCCACTTTAATACACAAATCCATATATTGAACTAAAGATAGTTTCCATGTTTAAAACAGTCTGTTAGTTTTGAAAAGACCTGACATCTTTGACATCTTTTCACTCTGAGTCATTAGTAACAATCTTTTATTATCCCCCAACCATTTCTTTGCTCTATTCCTTTTTTCCTCATTTTCTTTATCTTAGATACTCCCAAATAACTCTTCCTCTCTTCTCTCCCCATCTATTTGTTTTTCTTGAGTCTACTTGTTAAATGCGTTTACTAATTACATTAAATTACAGTCATTTACTAATACTTTATTTCAATAAGTTATAGTAATAATATTACTAATAAGTAATACTACTTCAGTTACACTCGGATACTAATTAAAACAATGCTACTATTATTTTAATCACCCTTAGTACTTAACACTGAGATAATTAGCTAATAAGAGCTATATTTAAATAATTGGTGTGTATATATATATATATATATATATATATATTATACTTAGCTAATGACATGCTTCTGTTTTCAAACTTTTCTTGGTTTCACATATCAAAGCTATGGTTCACCTCGTCAGTATAAATTTTTAAATAATCATACTTCATTTATGGAAAGAATGTCTAACTTTGCTGGGAAGCATATTTGGAAATGAAATCATATATCTTTCTTTTTGGCATATCATAGGACACTCCCATCATTCATTGTTTCTAAAAAAAAATCCCATGCAATTTAAATGGATATATTTTGCTATGTGAAATTGTTATATATGCCTGCTTGCAAAATCATCTCCTTGTAATTTCAGTCTCAAAGCTTGACAATGATACATCTGTGTGAGTTGAATCTGGGATTTACCTTTATTTTGATGTCCTGTGAATTCTGTCAGTTTTCCATCTTTTGGTTGTTGTCTAAGATCCATAAGAAATTTTCTTATTTCCTAAAATTGAATCATTAAAATCTCTTCTTCATACTTTCTGGGAAGACCAGTAGTTCTTAAATTTCTTATCCTTCTTTTGTCCTCCAAAACTCTTATCTTTGCTTTTATAAAATTTCAAATATTTTTCCAGTTTCAGGATGTCTAGCCTTATTTCTCTGTCCCTTGTTACAATGTTCCTACCATTTGAATACATAAAATGATTGATTTTCAACAAGTCCACTGAATCATTTATAACTTTTATAAATGTTCCTTTATTGTGTTTAAACATCATCTTTGTTGGATTTTTTAGTTATCCTCACCTCTTATTTTATCTCATAATATTTTTGCTAATTTTATTTCTTTTATTTTTTTCAGTGCATTATCCATTTTTATTAGAAAATTCTACTTTGGGTTCTAGATCTTCAGCAGGTAGTGTTTACATGTGTTTCTCATATTTTCCCTTTTGTTTTTCTGTATTTGGGGAGCTTGGAGAGCTTGTTGGGGTTTTAGTTACCTTATTTTAAAAAATGTTTTGGGGTGTTTCTTACAGTTCTGTTTCTTTCAGAGTATTTCTCTGGCTAGTTTTGAGGGAGATACTGAGAAGTGAGAAACTAGATTCTCCTAACAACCTCTCAGTCTGCCATCTTCCTCAAAGTCTCAAACTTAAGTTCCATTTAATTTCTTAACTTCCATTCCATTGTTATCTTCTGTTTAAATACTTCCTATAATAATCTATTGGTAGGTTTTGCTTTTGATTTGTTTTATGTATCCTTTTCTCCTACTATGATAATTCTGAATATGATTAATGTTCAAAGGGCTAATTTTTTTTTGCCTTGACATCCCTTGAAGGGAACTAATCTTATTCATACATAAATGTTTAAACTAAATAATTCACCAAATATTTTTCTTTCTTTCAAGTTGCTGGTATATGATTTGACCTCCTTTTTTCTAAAGATAAACATTCTGCTTTGTTATTATTTCTAGTCATGTTTAGATGTCTTTGTGTTATAGCTGGGTATAGCTTAATCTTCCTGCTTTTTTAACGTACTTTCAAAAAAATTTCAAAACCCATTCTTTTTATCCTATTTTATTTACATCATCTTACATTTTAGTTAATGATCTTCATGCTTTAGGTAGTAACAGGCATATATGCTTGCATGCATGTATGTAAATAAACATTAAAGAATCTACTATTTCTCCCCAGTTGTTTGTTTTCATTTTAGGTTACTGTTGCTAAATTCTTTGAGATTGTATTAGTCTTTGAGTGATATTCTTTTGCCATTAAGTAAAATTCTCAAATTTGCAGAATGAATGATTTTCCGGTTCCATTATGTCCTTTATGTCTATCTTTGTCAGTTTTGTTGATCTTTTTTGTTATTGAGAAGAAATCTAATTATTCTCTGGTAGTCATGTTTTAATATATTTCTTTTTTCTTTCTCAACATATTTTTCTTCTCTATAATTTTTAAATTTAATAATTATGTAACACACCATGTTTTTCTCCACTAAACTTGTATTTCAATGCTTTTCTGTGACGTACATAATAATTCTTTTGGGGGAGAGGGGAAGGCAAGGCAACTGGGAATAAGTAACTTTCCCAAGGTCACACACCTAGTAAGTGTCAAGTGTCTGAGGCTACATTTGAACTAAGGTCCTCCTAACTCCAAGATCAGTGTTCTATTCACTGCACCACCTAGTTGCTCCTTGGATAATAGTTCTTGAAGACTATGCTAACCTAGCATACACTTTATAATAATAATAATTATTATTATTATTATTATCATTATCATGATCATCTATAAGCATATACAGTATACTAGGTACTGTGCTAAGCACTTTATCAATTTATTCTATTTGACCTTCACAACAACCCTGTGAGGTAGGTGCTGTTATCATCCTGAGTCAAACAGTAGTTAAGTGACTCCTCCAAGGTCACAAAGTTTCTGAGGCTAGCTTTGAACTCAGGTTTTTCTGACTTCCTTTGGCAGTTCCAAAATAGCTAGAAAGTTCTGGACTTCATGAGGTGCTATGTCTGTCATCCAAGGACAGTGTTGAAAAAAGAGTGGGAAGGTGCTACTCAGCTCAAGTTTTGTCAACAGTTGAAAATTTTGGCTTCAGCAACTAGAGGACTCAATCAATCTTGTGCAAACCCTTATGTGGTTATTCTGAAGAAGATGTTATGTAAGCCTTAAGGTCCAGAGTAAACTGTTATTGGAGTCTTGAAATGTCATCCATGTAATAATCTCACTCTATGGAAACTACTGTCACTGATATAGATCAGAAACTGATGTGTGTCTAATTAGAAGAATGGACCACTCAGAGGTTTAGTGACTTGCCCAAAGTCACACTGGTATGTGTCAGGGGTAAGACTTCTATCCTAAGTCTTTGTGACTACAAGGCCAATTTTCTGTCAACCATTCCACGCTGCCTTTTGGGCATTATTTTTAGTATTGTTTGTTGAACTTTATTATTATATTTTTCTTCCTTTGAATTTTCACTGATTGCTTTGTACACCAATACATATCCATGTCTTTTTTATACTCAATTTGGTACTTTTAAAAATTCATTTCATCAACCTAATCCAATTTAATTGATCTTTAAAATATTTCTAATAGAATTTGAGCATGCATATCTCTTGTTTAAGTCTTTGGGCTTTTTTTTAACCACATAATAACTTGTAATAATTCCTCCTTCCCTTATAATAAAGAAAAAAGATTTAAATAAAAGCCAACTAACAATGCCCATTGACAAATTCAGCATTTTTACTAACCTGGACCCAATATGTACCATGGGCTGGAAACCTTCTATGATTTTAAACTTTGTTTTAATATGGGTAGAATCTAATATGAGCTTTTCATGTATAATTTCCTTAAATATGATTTATGAAACCCAGCTGCCTTCCTTATTATTTCCTAGCTAGTCTGGTTTACTTAAGAGTAGGTCTATATTTCTCATTTTTCCTTATTGAAAACCAATGGGCATAGAGTCTGGGCTTACTGTGGCTGAAGATCTAAGATGGAGCTTCCAGCTCACACTAGGAGTCACTGAATCTCTTTTGAAGTTGATGTAAAGAATTAGGGAGAGTGAATAGAGCACCGGCCTTGGAGTCAGAAGGACCTGAGTTCAAATCCGGCCTCAGACACTTACCCTAAAAACTAGCTGTGTGACCTTGGGCAAGTAACTTAACCCCAACTGCCCTCCAAAAAAAAAGAGAGAGAGAAAGAAAAAGAATTAGGGAGAGTGGACTGAGGTGGATTTTTTGGTTTGTTTGTTTTAGAAGAAAGAGGGTAAGAATAGTCACTATAGAATGTCAACCACAATTCAACCATAGGGAGATCACACACATACACACACACACACACACATGCACACACAGAAGATAGAGCTGGAATGGCACATCTCTGGTGATTACTTGCAGAATGTGAACCATGAACTGAGTCTTTATGACCTTTTTTTTCGTTATGATTTCTTTCCAATGTTTACCTTCTTATGCTTCTTGTGTTTGAATGGCAAATTTTCTGTTCAGTTCTGGTTTTTTCATCAAGAATGCTTGAAAGTCCTCTATCTCACTGAATGACCATATTTTCCCCTGGAACATTAT